>JBBPLF010000222.1:0-43458 GCA_038089615.1 Aureoboletus auriporus
CGAGGGCGAGGNCTGGATGCATCATGGTCACCTCGTTGACCGTGGCAGACCTGCAAATAGGCAAGGGTGTCATGATGTCACTAATTATCAAACCTCGTATGATCATCATCAAAACCGGCAGTGCTGGCAGATCAATTGGCTGTGGTGACCGCCCATCGCCCAACCTCACACTGACTCGCCAGAACACCATGGATACCCGAGAACGCATCGACGTCGCCACCATCCCCGGAAACGCGCCCCACGCACTCAAACGATCCCTCCTCGACCTCATCCACGACCTCACCCAGCGCAATCCGTCCAAAGGCACGCGCGGATTCGAGCCGGACATCGTCTCGCGCATCACGCTCACCGAGATCTCCATCGTACCCAAAACAGAGGAACCGGGCAAACAAGAAGGCCGCGTGGTCGGCGAGATGACCGTGCAAGAGGGTGTGTCCCTCTCCCTCCAAGTCTCGGTGGGTGTGCTCATGCCGGGGGGGTGGCGTAGACATGTTGAACGGCGCCGGTGGGGTTCACGGCGCTTGTTCTGCGCTGCTCGTCGACACGTTCGTTTCGATGCGCATCGTCCGTCGTGTACTGACTGAACATTATTCACCCCCAACTAGTTGTTCGTCGTTGCCGATCGTACTGCTGAACCTCGCAACGACGGGTCAGGCTGACTTTGCCGTCTCGCAGTCCCTCCATATCGTTTACCACTCCCCTGCTGTCTTGTTCGTCCCCCCCTTTTCTTTTCAACCCGACGCGCCCCTTCAATGGTGATGAACACATGCCTTTTTAGGAACGACAGGTTGCGTATCGTGAGCACTACCATATCACTCGGCAGTCGTGCCCTATCGTCTCGGTGCGAGGTAGGGCATTTCATCACGTTCTTCTTGACATGCCGTACCCATACTCGTCTCTAGATCTGGAACGTTACCAAACACCGACTGGTAGCATCCGGGGTACACATCAAAATGCTCGCTTCTCCGTCAGATAGATCGAGCAAGCTTTGATATCTATTCAATAGATCATATATATTCCATTCAAATATAGTGAAAGATGCGAGTACAAATGCTGGACACAAAAACGAACGAGTGTGATTCAAAGAGGAAAACAAAAAGCAAAGCAAAAAGGAGTGGACTCGGTGTAGATTTATAAATGAAAAAACGGTCGTCGATCGAGCTCGTCAACCTCGAATACTCACAAACAGCAGGCACATAATTAGCATTCTAACCCTTTCTCTCTTTTTTTTCACCAGACGTTGCCGGTAGGAACGCCTGGTATCGTTCCCTGCCCTAGACTTTTCACAATGTCTCTCCGTCTATCTTCCCACATTTTGAGCGCCTTGAGTAGTTGCATCACCTTTTCTCGCTTGCCTTGTCGAACGTCGTTGATGCTAACAGATCCCATCTTCACATCGTTGTCAAGCAGAAAATCAAATAACCGAAATAGACCGTCCAATTTGTCGTCGTTGGGTCCAGAAGGGAATGCCGAATCAGGGATCGAAGGCGAAGCAGACTTGCCCATCATATCTTCCGCTAGCCGAAGCAGTGCAAGGCCACCAAACAATGGGCCGGCGGGATCTATCACCTGAAGGGACCTTGGCAGGTGTGAGTTTGCCCATTCAATCAAATTGTAGGTACCCTACAAGACGAGCTTATTTAACTTTTTTTTTTTAGGAATTGGGCGCAAAAAAACATACGTTCATCGCATCAAGTGCAGACACGCTCGCTCGTCGGTGTTCTCTCGTCGGTCGAGGCGGTGCATTCTTTGGTGTTACTTCAGTGTCCACAGTCTGCTTGCCAAAGAAGGACTGGAGCCGAGACCCCTCGTTTTCTTGCATATCCTCGATACGACCACCAATGTCCTCAGATGGCAAACCCATGAGGATGCGCGCATCGCGCGACGAGAGTTGGTTGGGATTCTCCCGCCGTAGCGCTTTCTGCATCGCGTCCCGGGCCGAGGGGGATGGCGGTCTCGGCGCTGGGTTCATCGCCTGTGCGACCGTGAGCGGTATGGTAGGGATGTTGACAGAAGATACCACGGGTTCTGCGAAAAAGTCATTACATCACGGACGTCGCTCGCGCATGCAAAGGAACGCACTCGAGTAGTCTCTCCCGATGGTAGCCTTCATGATGGCCTTCATCCACTCACGTACGACGGCTTGCTCGTCGGAACTGAAAAAGTGCGTCTTGTCGGTCTCGTGCACGATCCGGAATCCATATCGCCCAGGGTCAATTTTCTCGTCCGCAATGACCTTGTACCCCACAATGTTCACATACCCCTTGATCTTTGTTTCCTGCACCCAACAACGTCAGCAATCAAAACATCCTCTTTTCGCGAAAAAAAGAATCGACTTGCCGACTTGCTATTGCTCCGCAAGATGTACAAATGCGGCCCCTTGATGATAAAGTATCGGAGCTTCCAAGAATTATAGTGATCACCCTTTTTGCGCATCCATCCCTGGTGGTCGGGATGTCCGATCTGTTCGACGATACTCTTGCCAGGCTTGAGCGCATTCGGTCCGCGTGAGCCCCCTCGTCCGTCCTGGGGCGTCGTCGTCAGCTTGCGAGACGGAGGCGCCTCGCCGAGCTCCGTCGGTTTCGCCTTGGGCGTAACCTTCTCCGATTCTCGCACCCTCTCCAACGACTTTCCTCGTTCCGTGTCCTTCTTCTTGATATCGCCGTCGCTCGCCGGTCGTCCGTTCTTGAGACTGCCGATTGAAGACGAATCCACAGTCGCTGGACGTCCAGCAGACACTTTCCGATTAGTATAGAGCCTCGCAAGACCCATCGCGGTTGTCTTTTCCGTGGGACTGCTGTCCTCCATCAATGTTCTGTCCATCCGCCAAGTCAATCACAATTCTTGTTATCACCAGAAGACAGGAAACCACTCACGACGTAATCCTAGGAGGAGGTTTCCTCGATCGACCAATCGAGGTCGTAAACGTCCCGCCAAATAAACTATGTCTCTCCGAGGTCTTACCGACGTCCACGCCACGTTTACCCCGAGCATGCCTCGCCGCGACGGTACTACTGCCATTACTGTTGGTTTCCTCTTGAGATTCGCGTCGGTTGATACGGGGAGAGGCCGTCCCTGCCGGGGAAGGTGCACGCTTGGCATCACTGTGCGCCTCAGATCCCTCCTTGTCTTTGCCAGATCCAGAAGATTCCACCGAACGACCAAAGAGACGTCGACGATGCTGCTTGGTTGCAGTCGAACCCGTCTCGCCCTAGATAGATTCACATGCACATCAGCGCGCGCCATCACGGGACCAACTTGCTCACCTCAGTCTGGTCCTCGCCCACGGTCTCATCCGGCTTTGTTTCTGGCGCACTACCATTCGAAGACGTCGTCAAGCATGCTTCCGGCAATGCTGATAGACCGAGCCCAGCTACGCCGAGTAACGCCACCTTTTCGATCCCAGCAGCCACGCTACCACCCTCGGCCGAACCACCGCCATTCACGCTCGCGGCTACGCTCGACACGCTCGACACGCGCTTGGCAATCAGCGGACTGGTAAACACGTCTCCTCTGGGGCTCTCGAGGCTTCCAGGACCTCCCAACGTCGAGGAGGGCTGCGTCGATCCCATGCTCGTGAACATGGGGCTGTGCAACGAGTGTTGCGTTGACCCGCTGGGCGAATGGGCATACGAAAAGGATTGAGAGGTGGAGTGGTTGATGGACTGTACATGTTGGGGTTGGTCGCTCAGAATGATGGAAGGGGGCCGACGGAGTTCAGCGATGGCGTTTGCAATGCGCATGCGCTTCCCAAAGGCCACGATGCCGATCTCGGCCTTGAGGAGGTTGATATCGAGCTCGAGGAGAACATCACCCGTGATTTCTTGCTCTGCGAAATACCCATGTCAGCGAAAGCGAAAAGGTCCGAGAATGAGACTAACCAATAAACTTGTCGTATACGTCCGGTCCGAATGCCTTTGACTTTAACCAGTCAACGACATCGTCGACGGTCCATTCAGAAGCCGAAGTAGATTTCTTGTGCGTTTCGGTCTCTGGCGCCGACTGAGCGGATGTCCTGGCAGAGGTTTTTCCCCCCGACGATACACTATTATGCTGGGACAGTTGCCAAGAGTGCTGGCGATGACCAGGAGAAGTGAGGGCTGGTGACGGAAGCGCAGCAGGGAGGTCACGAGTGAAACTGGATGCAGAAGTGGCTCGTCCTGTGGGCTCAGGGGAAGTGCTCACGGGAATCATATGTACACCCATAGGTACGATGGGGACGGGTGCAACAATGCTGATAGCATCAGGTGTCGTGGGAGCTGAACGCAACTTGGGCGAACGTCTGTCGTTGGAGATTGCAGAACGCGTGGACTTCGGCGGCGGACTGGTGGTCGTTAATGAAACCCGATTCACCACCGGTTTCCGCCCCCTAGAATCTTCTTCGGGAGAGGACCAATCATGCTTGGGAAGGATGGCCGAAGAGGTCGCGTTGGAGAGCTTTCGTCCGTTGCTCCTTGCAACTGAGGTTCGCCGCGCTTCCTCTTCCTCTTCCTCCTCAGGAATATGTGGATGGTCACGTGTAAGGTGCATGTGTTGCAGGTGGTGAAACGCAGTGTCGTCTTCCTCGGCTTCGCTCTCGTCACTCATCTCCACGTCAATAGGGGGTGCGCTGGTGCGTCCGTGCACACCGTTGGCTTCTAGAGCTTCTTTCGCAGCCTTTGCTTCCACGACTTTGCGTGCTTGTTCGGCAAGCTTGTCCCGGGTGCTGCGATGCCAACCTTCACCGATCTCTCCATCAGTCTCCGTGCCGTCAGTCTCGCGGTCTGTATCTCCGTCACGGGTGCTTGCGAAACTGAAACTTTGTGCACCATCTCTGTCGTGTCGTCCGAGTTGTTCGATAGCCTTCTGGACATCCGTCATGGTCGCTTTCATAACTTCGGTGTCAGCGCACTCCGGCCCTCCAATGGCGATACCAATCCTGGAAGGTGATTCGCCATCCCGCAAAGAAGTTGATTCTGGTTCTTCGCCGAGAGGGGTGAGTGAGTCGGGTGGGGTGGTAATAGGGTCATTTGAGGATGCCGAGGAAGAGATAGAGACACCACCGGGGGGCGCAGCGGGTGTCGTATAGCTCGAAGGAAACAAACCTATCTTGCCTGCGATGTTACGGCCCTTGAAACGAACGAAGGGTAAGCAAAGAATGAACGGCGACATCGTTCGATGACAACGTGGGAGAGGGGGTATGTTCAGCATGGCATGTGGAGGGGCCACACTGCAGGCCACGCGTCCGGTTCAAACGGAGAGTTTGGGTAATGAAAGGCGAGGTAGAAAGGCGTGCTTACCTGCCACCAACCGTCGTTGTACTGGTCGTCTTTCTCGATGATTTCGATGCGCTGACCGGCTTGAAAAGCAATTTCGTCCTCGTGTTCGGGCACAAAATTGTGCAGTGCATACACATACTCTGGCATGGTCGACGTTCGTGAGGCTCTGGGGGTGGTATGAGTACAACGAGCGGCCCGTCAGGGCAGTGAGTGAACGTGCGAGCCGTACCTCGTGAAATGACCGAATGTGAGATGGTCAGGTGGGCTTGTTGCGCCGTAGAGATCCTCAGAAGACGGTCTGGTCGTCGACGTCGGCGCGCAGCAAGGTCAAGAGCTGTGAGGCCGCAGCGTGCTCAGGGTGAACCTGATCCAATTTCGCAAGCTAACTAATAAAGGCCAAGTCGGCTCAGCACAAGCGCTTATTAGCAGCAGCCACATCACTTCCGATGACTACCCGACGTCTCAGTACGATTGATGAAAAGATACGCCCTTCTGCACGGCTGATACATCCTCTTTTTCACTAGCCTTTGTGACCGGAAATGCGAACAAATTGTTGGAAACCAAGTATATCCTCTCCCAAGGCACCCCACTGGCAGTCGAAATCGACTCCCAAGATCTCGATAGCAAGTCCATCTTTTTGAACTAGAATCGCACACCTGACGTTTTCAAGTTCCTGAATTGCAGGGCACCACCCAAGAAGTCGCCAGAGCCAAATGCCGACGGGCTGCTGAACTGGTGGGCTGGACCTGTAACCTGTCAACGAAAGCCGTGCTCACTGGATTAGCTCGGACGACCGTGCATCACGGAAGACACGGCGCTCTGCTACGAAGCTCTTGGCGGTCTTCCAGGACCCTACATCAAGGATTTCATGAAGACGATCGGACATGAAGGTTCTTTTCGCGTGCTCCGAATTGCATCTGTGCTGACCTCTTTCATAGGTTTGAACAATCTTCTTGTTGGCTTCCCAACGAGGGATGCGTATGCGTTGTGCACGTTTGCGTACAGCGCCGGCCCAGGCTCGGAGCCCATCTTGTTTGAGGGCCGGACTGATGGGATCATCGTGCCCGCGCGTGGCCCAACTACGTTTGGCTGGGACCCGGTGTTCCAGCCAAAAGGTTTTGACAAGACGTGAGTGTCTCACGATGCCCGTCTCGTTCCCTTGGTCAAACTCCAAAAGGTATGCGGAAATGAACAAGGAAGAAAAGAATGTGATCTCGCACAGATATCGCGCACTAGATAAACTGAGAACATATCTTGCTTCCGCCAAGTAGAATAATTAGACTACATGTTGAAACAGTTTGAGTGCTCCGGGATGCAATTATGTTGCCGGTTTCTTCCGATATCCGATCTACCTCCCTTGGTCTTTTTTTTTTTGGAACAATCTATTCAGTCGAGCTCATGCTCACATTTTGTCCAGGCCATTCCTCACCATGCCAATATCAATGTACTCACCGAGGAAAAAACCCCGAATACATTTTGATCCCGATGACAACCAACAGAAATCAATCCTCCAAAATTCCCTCCAGAAACAACGCGAGCAGCTCCCGATAGCGAAAGGTAACCTTCCAAACTCATCTACTCGCCAATAACAACTCACTGTATCATTCTCTAGGCAAAGACGCCCTCGTTCGCGAAATCCGCAACAACGACGTCACTATCCTTCTCGGTGAGACAGGTTCCGGGAAGACCACCCGTACGTCGTTGCGCCCGTCTGTTCTCTCCAGTAATACAGTCTCACCAGACCACTGAAGCACAGAGGTGCCGCAATATATACTCGAAGCTGGACTTGCGGGGAATGGTATGATCGCTGTCACACAACCTCGTCGTGTTGCAGCCACTTCCCTCGCCGCACGCGTCGCCGCAGAGCAGAACGTTACCGTTGGCGGACTTGTGGGCTACTCCGTCCGGTTCGATGAAGCTTGCCAAGCTCAGACAAAGATCAAATATGTCAGTGACGGTATGCTCGTGCGCGAGCTATTGTCAGATCCCATGTTATCTCGCTATAGCGTTATCATACTCGACGAGGCTCATGAACGGACGCTACGCACAGACTTTTTAATTGCCAGTCTTAAAACTATACTCGCCAAGAGAAATCACGTCGAAGACAAGAAAGGGAAGGGAAAACATCCTCCACCGGAATCGAACCCGCTCAAAATCATTGTCATGAGTGCTACCCTCGACGCTGAAAAGTTCAGCCGATTCTATGACAAGTTTGTCTCTTATTTTAAATTGTTGCGGCCTACTCATTAATAGTCAGTGCCCAAATATTGTACATCAAAGGTCGTCAATATCCTGTCCGAACATTTCACACCGTCACTGGCCAGGTGGACTATGTCGACTCTGCATTACGGACGTTTTTTCAGATACATATCGACAATCCAGTAGGGGATGTTCTCATATTTCTCCCAGGTTTGCATCGTTATCAATTCCCGTCTGCCTACTGACGGAAAATTACGTCACCACTGAATAGGCCAGGAAGATATCGAAAGTCTAGAAAAGTCTATCAACATGTACGCCAAACGGCTTCCTATAGAACGCATGCATGTTGGTTCTTCCATGCCCATTACTTACTCAAGCTTAAATACCGATCCAGGTTACAGTATGTCCCATGTACGCATCATTGCCACCTTCCCAACAAGCACGAATATTTTCCTCGACTCCACCGAACACAAGAAAGTGTATATTGGCCACAAATATCGCTGAGACGTCTATAACGATACCTGGGATCAAATATGTAATTGATACTGGAAAATGTAAGGAGAAGAGCTTCATGTCAAAAGATACTGGTTGTGGTAAGAACTTTATTCTTCGTAGGCGTTTCTTTATCATTCATCCGAATTTTAGGTTTTGATACGTTGTTGACCCGTGACATCACCAAATCATCTGCAATGCAGCGTGCTGGTCGTGGAGGACGCGAGGTATATACCACCATCTATGTTTCTATAAATTGTCATTGACTGCTGTCAGGGCCCCGGATTCTGCTTTCGCTTGTACACCGAGGAAGCCTTCAATGCATTGGCTATCTCCGCAGAGCCAGAGATCCGCCGCTGTAGTTTAATGCAAAGCGTGTTACAACTAAAGTGTCTCGGTCAAGATCTGGAGGAGGTAGAATTTATGGATCCACCAAAAATCGAGTCTGGCACGTATTAATTGCTTAGGAGTTCGATTTTTTCTGATCAAAACATAGTGATGTATGCTCTGAAAATGCTCTGGTTGTTGGGTGCTTTGGATAATTCCAAGACTCTCACAACGCTTGGTCGCCAGATGGCCGCCTTTCCTATTGAACCTTACCTCGCCCGTATCATCCTCGCATCAAAAGCCCACGGCTGTACCTTTGAAGTAATTGATATCGTCTCCCTACTATCCTCTTCGTCCAAGCTTTTTCTTGACATTGAGGCACAACGAGACGCCATTGTGGATGCTCGCCGTAAATTCCGACACCCGAGCGGTGACCACCTCACGATGCTCAACGCCCTCCGATCCTACCAAGAAATCGCAGCATTCGAAAATAAAGGCGAACGCAGGGAATGGTGTCGCAAGCATTACCTGAACGAGCGAACGTTCACGGAGGCGCTTAAAATCAGAGATCAACTGAGGGTCACATGTCAGAGGGTGGGACTCGACTGGAGAACATCGAGTACCGATATGGAGGAGCCCGTGTTGAGGTGCTTTACCGCTGGGCTGATGCAACAGAGCGCAGTGTTGCAGCCGGACGGGTCGTACAAGCAACTTATGGGACAGTTCGTCGTTAAAGTCCACCCTGGATCGACGCTGTCCGACAAAAAGGTGCCGGCGATTATATTTGACGAGCTTGTACGTTTTTCTAGTTTCTCGTTGATAGCGAAGAGCTTATGTGGCGAGCAGGTGTATACGACGCATATCTATGCACGTGGGGTCTCTTCGGTGCCACGACGTTTCCTCAGTGGTATCACACCGACGATACCAAATATAGTCGCTGCCAGTAATTAGATGATACGACTTACAATGGATAACGTGCTTGTCATCTAGGTATTGGAGTACAATACTTGACTACTAACTAAGCTGACGAGTGGTGTGGACGCACAACTTTGCTTTTGCCATTCACAGAACTGCTTCTGGAATGATTTGTAGGCCCCTAGCCTGTGTCAGGGTCACTCTACCGCGAGCAAGGCACATTTCCACTTTCATTATAACGCCAATGGACCGCGCGCCCAACTCGTGCTGCTCACGAGCGTCACCACTGAAATACCCTTGCACCCCCCTCTTTGTCGTAGGCGGAAGCTGGTGGATGTCCTGTCAGTGGTGTAATGACGGGAGCCGACTCGGGTCTGGCGCTCGTGCGTTTCACAGCAAGCTATACTTCTTCCGATACTTAGTCACTTGCAGACCCTGATCCTCTTCTCGGTCTCCTTAAAATCTGACTAGTGGAGATATCCTCGAGACTTATTACGCTGTAAGCCAGTAACGCGCACTAAGTATTGCCTTGCTAATATCTAGTAAAGTGCAACAACAAATCAGGTCCTCTGAAGTTGACGTTGATGGTAAGTGCGTTTGGCTGTATGTGATCACGGCACTTGATCAACTCCTTGGTACTCTCCGTTGCATTTCAGAAATGAAATACCTCCCGATGATGGTTTTCTGACTGACAGATCCGGAACCAAGCGGACGCCCCTTCCAACTTGTTGCTGTTTCGAGAGCACTAGTGTCTGTGCATCTGAAACAGCGCCATTACACATCTTTTAGAAATATGCGCCAGGACACTTGGCGCGTGAGACCAGCTATAATTTACGTGGCTAAGGCTAGTACGACTAGGACTCCAGCCACCATGCGAGGGACCTATTACTACTGAAGGACGGTGATCGGACCACATTTGAAACGTTCTTATGTGTTTTGATGTCTGATGACACTGCGTGGTAATCTGGGGCCTTATTAGAAACGGACAACCTATCTGCCCTCTTTCCAAGAACCTCAGGAAAGAATTGCGTTGCACTCGCAAGCGAGTTTAGATCTCCTCCTAATGCACCCATGCCAGTGCCATGTTGTCCTTGCCCTGAGTCGTGCTGATATATCATTTTTTGCTATCTAGCCCTTCTTTGATCGTGGTTGTGTGCATTTTTTTCATCCAGAAGATACTGCAGGTGCCTGTGATCTAGGGTCCATCAGGTATGGCATGGCTGTATTACAGGTCAATCAATTACTTACTACTCGACAGACAACAGAACAATGGCCCAGCCGGTCCAGCCTCACCTTTTGATCATTACCAACCATTCAGGGCACACTGTTGACATATATGTCCCTGAGAAACTTGGTCTTTTTTTTTTGACGAAAGGGAACCTGACGCTCGCTATCTTGCAGTAAATAATAACGCAGATGGGACTTGGCCCAACCTAGCAACGATTCTGTGTCGTCCTGGTCGTAGAATCGGCGGTCATTGGAAGTTCAGTATTTTGGTTACGCCCGGGAATCATTTCGTGATTACCCCTGATGCGATTCTTGAAATGGCTGTTCCACCACCGGGATAAAGAGTTGGATGAGTGTTCTTTACCCGTGTTATAAATTTGTGTTCCTTGTCAGATGCAGGTCGAGTCCGACGAGAAACGAGACTCGGTGCGGAACCTCGCGGTTCTGCCCAGATAAAATCCCGGACCAAACGCTGGTGCTTTGAAATGGGCTGCAACCTTCCAGCCTGGCGAATACTAGGATTCTAGGCAAGCATGGGGAGATTTGACGTTTGAATGGCTGTGGGAACATCGGTTGCATTTATCCGATCTGACCGCCAGTCGTGTGGACTTCACTACAAGCAGATCTGCAGAGCCTATGCTGGAATGACTGTTAATAAGGGGTTGCCATCTCAAGAACTTACCCGCCGCATTCCTGGAAATGCACCCCCTTGAAGTCAAAGGTATGCCTCGTTTGACGTCGTGACTATGTCGCACTGGCACCTTGTACGGATATCCCTTGTAGAACTCATCCAGCGCTGGTGGAACATATTCGTCAACACCGGATTTGGGGCGCGGTCGAGGAAATGTCTAGACCTTGTCGAGGTCGAGGTCATATCCCACGCGAACGAACCAACAAACCAGCAAACTAGAGTGATATTGGGAGACTGCCTATTACCCCCAAGGTCTGTAACTCGGGGAGAAATTTGGGTCCCGCTCGAGAAATCCACGACTCTAAATTCATGCAGTGCTGACTTGACTGTCGTTGTCGTTCCTCGTTCATGCATATTCTCCCGGTTCTTGTTCGGTTTCGTTTGGTGACTCGATGCAGACATGGTGGATCCTGTGGGGGCACTGCATGGAGGATGTATCGTACACTTCGTTGATGTGTACGTCAACTAGATATGGGCATGAGTTGATTGGTGCGTTGTGCAGGTGTACATCGCTCCCAATTGCCGCTATGTCGTTTGCAAAAGATGGCAAGGGTTTAGTGGGGATGTCGTTGAATATCGATGTCATATACCACGCGCCAGCAGCCTTGCGAGTATTTATTTCATCGTCTTTTTGCTGACAGTGATCTTGCTCAAGCGGGTCATGAGAACAGGGGAGATAGACTGAAGTTGATCAATACGAGTACGTCGGCCGGGACGCAGTCGTGGAGTGCGCGCATTGAAGTAAGTTGGATTTTTTTTATGTGACGGATGGAAGGAGCTGATGTTGTATCCTGTAGATATGGGACGTGACGCATCATCGGCTTGTGGCGTCCTCTACGCAAATCGAGATGGAACCGTCTTCGCCATATTGTGATCAACCTGGTTGCGGCCAAAGGGACGTTTTACTGCTTACCACGGAGATGAGCATCGTGATGATGCACTGGAAGTCCTACATATTCCATCGAAATCAAGATCGTATGACAATGAGCGAACTGGGATCTTTGTGTTCGCCACGACCGTTCTTCACTGCTGTTCTCTTGACTGTAGGTCCTATCTCAGACCCCCCCTTCAAGTTGCACAGCATACTGTCTTTCCAAACGAGAGCATGCACACTCACCACTCCCGCGTCGAGCGGGAATTGAAACACTGATTTCGTGATACTTGTATGGGTGAGTGCGACCTGGAGATACATCACAAGCTGGACGTCATCGATTCATCCCCATCCAGTCTGCACAATAGCAATTGCTCCCACATTCTCGCCAAAAGATTTCTACGCGATGTAATTTCATTGATCGCTTAGAGTCGGTTTGTTTCACATCTTGGACGCCCATCGAATCAAAAGAGCCACCGTAGGTACGCGTCAAACTATCGCCAACAAGAGCGCCCTTTGATGTGATATATTGTGGCGATTCTAAACGAACTGCAACCAAGCTGCAAATTGGGACATTGACCGGTGCCATTACCCTTCCCGATGCTCGATGTGCTCGAATACTAAGCCACCTCTGTCAGCCGTCATACGAGTCCAATATGTAGAGCGTTGGATGTTTTGTTCACGTACTCGGTTCATTTGACGGTCAATTTGTTGAACGGAAGGACGTCGTTCGTTGACATGTGGCGCTGACGTCGTTTGTAAACTTTAAGTGAGCTCAGAGAACCTGCAAATTTTATTCTTCTTCGTCTTGATGGAGAACTTTCCTGGTGAATTCATGATGAGTTGTCATCAATTGACGGCATGGGTGATATGCAGAATCTGGCCAATCAATACAGCTCGGATGCATCACGAAAGGATCGGATAAACGATACTTGCGAAATCTGTCCGTACCGCTGTGCTTTATATGATGGTGGCTGGGCGTTGTGGGTGGAACAGGTGCTTGGTTACAGTAGAGGGATGATATCTGTCCAGTGTCGAGTCCTGTCACATCGTCGGACACAAGTCCGCACTGCGTCTGCGACTTTGGGGGTCAAAGTGGAACACAACGGTATCATATAGCAATCGGATTTACCAGAAAGGCCGTAGCGTGCAATTGTTTGTCGGGTAATACTTCGGCGGATGTTCTACGCGCTAGGAAGCATGTAATACGGTAACTCCATCAAAACCATCGCGGGATCCGCTGTACTAGGGCAGGCATTTACATATATGGTTTTTTTTTCAGATAAGATAATCGGACTTGACAGACAGCAGACTCGGAGTTTTGACGTCTTCACTGACCATTGTCAACGCACTGATCAAAATATGGACGTCGAATCACTGGAGAGGTGTCTACTCATAGGGCGGTGGGATGACCGACTCTCAGCTACGCTCGAAACGCACCCTCCCACCAAACTCGCAAAAGCCGTCATCGACGGTGACTTTCGAATGGTGCTCACATCTACGTATGCACAACAATTTTTTACCGTGGATCCCTCTGTCACGTTTGATCAACCTTACGAGCGTCTACTTCCGTGCACTCCGTCGTCCATCTCCGACGCACAAGAGCAGGAACTCGTCCGGCTCATCCTGGGTGTGACCTGTCTCCACGCGTTTGTCCAGGCAAACTGGACGGGTCCGAATCTCAACATCAAGCCTTCGGAAGTCTTCGTCTTTCCCGATCACCCACCCACACTCCCAATTTCAGATTCCCTTCTCAATTCAAAAGCCATCGCTGAACTCGCGTACGGTGGGGAACCTGCATATCACCTCGCACAACATGCCGCCTTTTTCCGATTTGCACAAATCACGTGCAATGTCCCTTGCGCGCACCTAAGCTATATGCCATGGTGGCGCTTGAGGGTATCCATCATCCACGAGCACTTGCTCGACGAAGCCGTCCCGTTGTCGACAGACATATTTGATCCCCTGATGGTTCTCAAGGAACGTACCGCGTTTGATCCGGACCTCGCTGGTCGTCTACAACTAGAACAAGGTCTCTTGGAGCACATCCTTTCTCACGACAAGGCCGCTGCAGAATACTTTGTTGGCGCTGCGCGCGCCACCGGATTACAGTATGAACTCACAGGTGCGCTGGGAAAGCGGACCAAGTTTCAGCAAAATGCCTTATCTCAGCTCGTACTTCTCGCCGAAAGCAGGAAGCGGGATGACAATGCTCCCGAGTCCTCCATAACCGATCCAATTGTCCCCGTCGGACCCTTGAATGGGGAAGAGACGTCGAGCGTCAAATCTGGCCTTCCGGAGACCCTGCCATTGAATGATGATACACTTCTCGAACAAACGGAGTTCACGTCATCAAACCCCTCTGCAACGGACTTACTCCGTCACCTCGATCCGTCCTCGCAACCCCCTTTACACCCCCTTGACCAATGTATTCTCCTGTCCCTGTGTCTGAACGTGCGCAATACATCGCCTTCGCACGGTTTGACGAGCGAACAAATGTCTCCTTATGTCGCCCGAGTCATATCACATCCTAGGAATTGGTCCGTTCACACTATGGCACTCCTCCTCCGATCCCGACTGGAATCGACTCGAACACGGACCGTCGAGCGTTCCACGTTACAGCTCCAAGCGCTCGTAGACCAGATGCCCACAGCTGATTCTGAGCTTTCAGAAAGATTGCTCTACTTCCACTCGATTCCATTGCCTAGTAAATGGGAACTGGAGCGCGAGCTCGCGTTGCGCTATCTCTCCATCGGTGTCGTCAAATCAGCACTCGAGATTTTTGAGCGGCTGGAAATGTGGGAGGAGGTCGTCAAGTGTTGGCAATCCATGGAGCGCCGGGACCAAGCGATCACTATCGTGCAGGATCTTCTCCAAGGTCGGAAAGATGAGGCAGAGAATGTCATTTCGAAAGGAAAAGACAGTTCGGCTACCCGACGGACTTCGCTTGATAACGCGAGGGAAGCCAAGCTGTGGTGCCTTTTAGGAGATCTCGAGCCCGAGCATGCCGTGACGCATTACGAACACGCATGGCGTTTATCAAAAGAGACGTCGGGCCGTGCGATGCGCTCGTTGGGCGGATATTATTTCGCTCGCGGAGAGCTCGCCAGCGCAGTACAATGCCTCTTGAAAGCGGTCGCGATCAATCCCCTCTTGTCTCGACCGTGGTTTACCCTCGGATGTGCGTATATTCGGATGGAAAGTTGGGAAGGCGCACGAGACGCGTTTAGCCGATGTGTCGGCATCGATGACGAAGATGCGGAGAGTTGGAATAATTTGGCGACTATCTACCTCCGCTTGGACAAGGTTCGTAAGGACCAAGTAGGTTTCTGCTCGCACGCGAGTTGGGGGGGGATGAACTAATCACGATCCATCTCCGTTAGGGAAGTGACGCGTCGGGTGAAACCGCCTCGTTCTCAAACAAGATGCTCGCCTTTCGGGCTCTCAAGCAAGGTCTTAAATATAGATACGAAAACTGGCGGATGTGGACAAATTACATGATCGTTGCCGTGGACGTCGGAGAACTCTCCGAAGCATGCCGTGCACAAGCGCGTATCATCGAGGAACGGGCGGCCGAGATTGGCGCGGAATGCGTGGACGAACAAGTATTAGCATGTTTGGTGGGTGCTGTGACGAGAGAATCGGCCGACCCTGACCATACGATGGCCACCAGCGAGGACGAAGAGAGTACGCGCCGCTCGGGGGAGAGGAACGTTGCTATGAATCCGAACCAAGGTCGTGGATTGTCTAGACGCGTTTTGGATCTGTTCGAGCGGACGATTTTACCCCGCATATCCTCCTCTCGGATCTTTTATGCCTACGCGCGTTTGCTCACATGGCAAACCCGGTGGGAAGACGCACTAAAGGCTCATATGGACGGCTATCGCTGCAGTATGGCCGGGTCTTTTGACAAGGGAGACATGGACGTTGAAAAGTGGAGGGAAGCAGTCCAGGACGTTCAAGACATCGT
This sequence comes from Aureoboletus auriporus, assembly GCA_038089615.1. Classification (NCBI taxonomy): domain Eukaryota; kingdom Fungi; phylum Basidiomycota; class Agaricomycetes; order Boletales; family Boletaceae; genus Aureoboletus; species Aureoboletus auriporus. The sequence goes on from JBBPLF010000222.1 coordinate 15,951, forward strand.
GGATGTTCTCCGTAATTTCGGACCTCGGGTGAAATCATACAACTGGAGGCACCAGGGACGAAGCATCGTGCGTACGTTTATGGGACGATCAAAAGATTTCCAAGACGAGTCAGAGTGGGTTCGTTTACTAGAGATACAGGAGGAGCTGCGGAGTGAATAGGACAATGTCGGTGGTAATATATGATAGAATCGTGGGGCATAAAGGGTCGGTGAGATAGCGGGACGAATGCAAGACGGAAACGAACAAAACGGAAGTTGTAACGAAAACAAAACACGGAAGGATAAATGAAGCAAAACAAGAGACGGGGACAGCGGAATGTAATACCTCTCGGGCGTTTCACTACAACGGACGGTCATAGCTCAACGCGCAACGGGATTCAACTGTATACCGAAGGCAAGTAGCATGCGAAAAAAAATAGATCGGTTTTACGACCAGAAGCTGAGAAAGGCGCACGTTTTTGATGGCGTGATCGGACATGTTGGGGATCACGACAGCGGAATTACAGTAAAATGATCAAAAAGGAATATGGTTCCGGGTTTTACCAACTCAACGCCATGGCCATGCGATTGAGTGTGAGAGTGGTCAATATCTCGGTCACAAAGCTGAGACCGGCGTGTCTGATGGTGATCCGAGCACTGAATACGTCCTCGGGTTGACTGAGTTCCCAGGTAGCGATAGTCGTCCGTCCATCGATGCACTATAATGACCACCAAGTGAGCCTAGGTACAGAAAGGAACGAGAGAGGCAAGAGTAAGCACAAACGCACCTCCATCTTTTGTGGAAAGATTTTCCACTTGAGTTCTTTCCCGTGTTGCGTCGTAAAGTAGCGTGATCTAATATTCGAGTCAGTTTCTGCACATCCATCACATCTGCCTCTCTCTTTCCCCAGATGAAAAAATGCGGGTGGAAATGGGGGAAGAAAGGGCACTGAGGACCGACATACGTGCTTCCATCCTTTTTTTGACGTATATGATGTGCCATTGGAACTTCCTTTCCATTTCCATACACAAGGAATCCGCGTGCTTTGTTCGGCCCGAAGTAGAGGTAGGAATTGTTCGGGCCCATAATGTCGGGGTGTTGTTGACACCATTCGGGTTCTCGGGCGACTTGGACCACGATGTTGGGGTGGTCATGGACCTTGAGTTGGAAGGAATCAGATCAGAACGGGTTGTCAAACGTGAGACGGAAAACTGACCGTTTTTCTGTAAACGGACGTGAGCTGAGTGAGCGTTGAGGACGCAGAAGAGAGTAGACGTACACGGTGAAAGCGGGTCTACTTTCCAGATCTTCAAACCGGTGGAAGAAGGGGTCGTTACCGAACTGCAAGAGCACATATGTTCCAGACATTATGAGAGAGATGTGGGGAAAGGGAAAGAGGGAAGGAAAGTGCTCAGCATTTCTGTTGAGACGAGCTGCCTTTTGACGAACAAGGACATACTCCATCGGGAAGTCTAATGATGAAAGCACTGCCACAAAAGAAGCGCACGTGGTATGCAAAGCACGCCGCGTGCCACGTGGAGTTTCCGACTGGTTCCACTCTGAGTGCGAGTTTCGACGCCCGTGTCTTTTTTCGTTCGAAACAAATTTTTAAAAAACAATTAAATTGATCTTCGGCCACGCTTAATCGCCATGGCATAAGAAAGTGACGTCCTACTTCGTACGTCTTTCAGTCATACACTGGGAAACAAGGGTCAGTCAAACATGCGTAAATGTCAGTTTCGGACCTCGTACCGTGCACAACACCTGCCCATGACTGGCATCAGTAACTCGATTCCCAAAACAACAAGTCCAACGCACCATAAAACAGGGTCCATACGAGAATGAAAGTAAAAATATTGTCTTGTCTAGGGTTGACTAGCTCGCTAATACCACCTGAGAGGTACTTTGCAGGCTTCCCCTTGCAATTGATGGCGTATATCATGAATGAGGTGGAGAGCACGGATGCTGCGAACAAGGCAAATCCGTGCCAGTTCTCAAGGCCGAGTATCCCAGCCACGGCGCCGGCAAAGCATGAGGAAAGAAACTTGACGGACGTGAGAGACTGGTTATGCAGCACGTTGGGCGCATACACCGGCTGGGTTGCAGGGTCGGGCGACGCCATCACGCTCGGTGGATGTGGATGATGAGGGCTCGTTGAAAAGTGAGCAAGTCCGAGTCGTTGGTAAGTTCATCATTCCCACGATCTGAATTACCCCCTATGTGCAAAGCTAATCGAATGGCTCCATGGATCTTGACTTGACTGGTCGTATGACTACCGACCGTGGACAATTCCAGGGTCACCACGATTCCAGGGCACCGCAACCGTGGAGTATGGAAGACGCATGTCCGCGGTGAGAAAATATTGAACACGGTCAGATACTTGGTGCCGATATGAACGATCTAATTGCAAAGATCTATGGGCTGTTCAAACTGAGACCGAGTACCCGACCCGTTCGGATGGCTGCCACATCGATCCGGGAGTTGTACTGCGCAGGCCCAGAATGAACTTGGCCGTCTCAGTTCGTAGTATTTGTGTCAATGTAGTTTACACAGGTCGGCGCGAAACCGGCAAGTCACATCGGACACAAAATCCCAGCGTTACTCATCTCATCTCTCCACACTTCCATCATGTGCAAGACCACGGAAAGTCCAACCATCAAAGTTGGTGTCATCGGCGCTACAGGCACAGTCGGCCAACGTTTCATCACCCTCCTCGCAAACCATCCTTGGTTCATCATCCACGCCCTCGGCGCTTCCGCCCGATCCGCTGGAAAACCATACGCAAAAGCCGCAAACTGGAAACAGTCCATCCCGATACCGGCCATCGTGAGAGACACGATCGTACGCGAGTGCCGCCCCGAACATTTCAAAGACTGTTCCATCGTCTTTTCCGGTCTCGATGCCGACGTCGCCGGAGAAATAGGCAAGCACCACTTCCATTCTTCGTCGTTCTTCTCCTCGTTCCCGTCCTCGGTTCACCCGCTCACCCCGAACTTTCTTCCGTCCTCTCGTGATTAGAGGGCGCTTTCAGAACCGCCGATCTCGCCGTATTTTCAAACGCCAAGAATTATCGACGCGATCCCCTCGTCCCACTCATCGTCCCCCTTGTTAATCCTTCCCATCTCGCCATGATCGCTCAACAACGAGCGCTTCATGCTCCCCCCTTGAAAAAAGGGTTCATCCTCACCAACGCCAATTGCTCCACAACTGGTCTCGTGATCCCACTCCGCGCACTTGAAAAATCATTCGGCCCGATCGAATCCTGCATCGTCACCACCATGCAAGCGATCTCAGGCGCAGGATACCCTGGCGTACCTAGCCTCGACATCGTCGACAACGTCGTCCCGTTTATTTCCGGCGAAGAAGAAAAAATGGAATGGGAGACGCTCAAGATTCTCGGAAATCTGGTGGACGGGGAGAACGGTCAGACGGCGTTTGATATGCGTGCTCTTCAGCCCCTCCGTGTGTCTGCGTCGTGTAATCGGGTTCCCGTCATTGATGGGCATATGATGACCGTGTCTGTTCGCTTTGCGCGGAGGCCACCACCTAGCCCTCAGCAAGTGCGTGAGGCCCTTGTTGCGTATACTCCAGATGCAACCCCTTCCCCCTCCGCCCCCGTCCATGCTATATTTGTCCACGAAGAGTCGGACCGCCCTCAGCCTCGCTTAGATCGGTATTACCAGGATGGTGCGGGTGTTTCTGTCGGCCGAGTACGACAGTGCCCCGTGCTCGACGTCAAGTTTGTCGTACTCGCAAATAATGTCTCCATCGGTGCTGCAACCAGTAGCATCATCAACGCAGAGCTGGCAGTTTTGAATGGGTTTGTCTACTCTGATGAATGCGAGTAGTATCTACTACGAGTGGAGGCAGGATTTAGGTCAAACGTCAAGTAAGATTTAGCATGTCGATCGTATAGTAAGTACTGAATTACGGAAATGTGTTAACGACCTGTTTGGAGATACTATACCAAATATTACGCTGTTCGTGTCGAGCGGTCGTGCATTCGAACAAAGGTGTGAATCAGGCTCATCATGTTACCGATACCCTTTTCTTCTGGGAGCCAATCACCATTGTTAACGCACAGAACCTTCATGCGTTCGTTGTAAAGGAGATCCGGCAGTAGTTTTGGGGTAATCAGGAAGTACTGGCAGCTGTCAGGCTTGCAGGTTACCTCAACCATGGAGTTGTGTACCGCGCGTTCTGCACGTTGGTCCATTCCCTAATTTAACCCTTAGTACGGCAACGTCGTTTATCCACAGTGGAGCGGACGCACCTGGTTAATTTCATCCACCAAGGAAAATGGTGTTCGTGCTTCTTCTGTCAGACTCATCAAGTACAGGATAGTCGTCAGGGAACGCTCCTGAAAAAAACGATATCAACGTGTTTATCATCCTCGCAACTAAAGCGCCTTACTCCTCCCGACTGCCTCTGGCCAGTCAGAAGTTGCAATTTCTCCTTGTCACGGAATTTTACGAGAATGTCGATGGCCCACTTGTCATAGTCATCGTGCGGGCTTATCCTGATCTCGCCAGCACAACCAATCCCTGTTCATTATGTGAGATGTAGAGAATCACTCGCGTAACCAAACTTACTATCAAATGCAGATGAAAACTTTTTCCCGATACTTTCCGCGAGCCTTTCGAGGGCAGGTTGCCAGTTATCCTAATGAGCCATTCGAGAACTTCTTTACCCTGTTAGTTAAGCTTGACGTACTCTGGCAGATTTGATTGTATGTTCTAACTCTTGACTGGTCTTCTCTCTGTCATTCAATACCTTGGTTAACTTGGCGATCTGAAGATGAATTCGTATGGGCTTGTCGAGAAGCACGAGAGTAGATTGAACACACCTCAGCCTGCCTCCTTTCGTACTGCTCAATTACTCCGGGGTTCGTCTGCATGATCATTTCCAAGTTGGCTTGCTGGACTTCAAGTGACGCCTGCAACTGATCCACCGTTCTATCATGAACTGAACCATCCTAAGAGTCCCTGTGTCAACACCCCGTGTTTCTTGAAAATGCTACTCGGGCCAACGATCAACGTACCACCTCCATTTTTGCAAATTCATCCTGGAATTCTTGGTCCATGCCTCGAACAAGAGTGACACTGATATCTCGCTTTTCTTTGGCCTCAGCTTTTAAGGCGACGAAAACTCCGTGAGCTGCGCAAATGTGATGAGCACATATCTCTCTACGGAAACAATATGATGAATCACCTTCCTCAAATTCGGCAAGCGCTCGCTGATACCCTACATCTTTTTCCTGACACAGGGCCTCCAATGCGTTCTTGTTCGCGCCGACCTGCAAGAACTCAAGCCCACTGCGAGTAGCAGCCGCTTGATCGGTAACAGCCGCTTTGATAAGTTGCTACGTAGTCCAGAGTCTATGAGTGTTCGAGGTAAGTCGACTGGACGGTAAAACTGACGGTATATTCCGAGGAGAGTTTGACGCGTTTCCTCGACAATTCGAGTAGCCTCTCCTTCAGACGAGCCCGCTTTTGATCTGCCGAGGGTACGCTTTCCAACTCCTCGAGCCTATTTCTGCTGGACACTATAGATAGCCGCAACTCTTGCATTGAAATGTCACTCAAAATGACTATTCAACGTACCGATTTTGACTTTCAGTGTCGCCATATGCTTCTCTGCATCAGTTACTTTCTTCTTTCGATCATCAAGAGCTTTCTGCAAAGCGATGTAACGGTGGCATCAACAATAAACGGAACAACCCACATATTTGTTCTTGTATTCGGTTTCCTTTGCTCTGATGTCTCGTTCCTCCACCGCAAGGTTATTGGCGTCTCCATTGATGACCTCAAGGGCTTGCCTCGCTTCTTGAATAGTTTGGTCTAGTTGTCGCTTGACCTCGGGATCAACTGTAGCCATATAAGATCCTCTCATGATACAGATTTCAAAGCAACCTACTGGCACTGCTAACGAGATTACGTGCTGGCCGGACTTCACGTGTCGCATTTTGCGCGGCCCGTTTTCCGTATCGCGAGCGCTGGACAGTGTTGATCACATTTCCCGCAATGAATGTGGCTCCGCCACCTTCTCCACGAGGACCGAAGCGTGAGACGGCTTCCATAGCACTGCCTACGTGAACCTTGGAACCATCAAGGGCAATAGCCTGCATGAAACGTATAAGCAGAGCATGGAAAGAACGAAGGAATAACCCACCGTACGATGCAAATTGATTTCCCGAGTTAGATACCACAACAAACCATCAGGACAGCTGATTTGGTCAATAGCATACGTATCGAAACCCAGACTAACAAGCTGGTCGAGGAATGAGAATCATTTTAATTTGGTGAAACCTGGAACGAACCTCCTCTTGGCTCATTGGTGGGCCAGCATGATCGACCTTGGGACGAAACCATGTGTTGATTTTCCCGTCCTTCCTTATATTTGCCTCATTCAAATCGTTCAAACAATGATTGAGCAATTCATAATCTTCTTCGCATTGTGCGACAAAGGTCTTGAAACAAAGCGATTGTTAGAAGTACGAAAAGAAAGGCATCGATGGTGCTTCACCTTCAATTGATTCACATTGAAGCAAGCCTCTACAGCATTTGTGAACCTCTTGTCAGGTACGCTGCAACAGATCATAGGAGGTTCAAACACCTCCATCTTGAACTTGTTTTGATTGTTGCGAAGCCATGCAACTGCGTCTGCATGGTCTCGATCCCATTTACTAAGGTTCTCGAGCTTTCGGTTGCGCTCGTCGTCCAGCCTTTGCAATCTGAAGCCAAAAACTATGAAGGGACGGAGCGATGGGAGTGTGAATATCTTACTGGCCCATAGCTTCTTCGATCTTGACTTTTTGGGCAGCCGATGCATCGACATTAGCCTTCTGACGCTCTTGGAGTTCATCCATGCTACTTTTTGTACGGTTGTGATCCAAGTTCAAGTGGCGCTAATATGCGACAGCGAGGGGGTGGTCAAGTGGAGCTTTGTTAAAGAATCACAACGTACAATACCATCGTTTATTTCTTGTAGATCTTCCAGCTCAGGGGGATTATCAATCTCGTGCTGCGTCTTCCTAATTTGGTTTTCAAGATCCTTGATCTTTTTGACGCGATCTTTCTCAGCACGCTTCAATCCATCGAGCGTGTTAGTTATCTCCTCGGCCTCGCTCTCCTGGAAATAATTCAGCGTTTCATCGCTCAGAGGGAGGTGCACATAAAACGAACAAGCTTATCATTTTCATTCCATCTTGCCTTCATCTGCTGGAACTTTGCCTTGGATGCATTCTTCTTCTTCTCTCGAGCTTTCTCAAATTCCTTGTACTGGGCAGCTAATTGTCTATACAAGCATTACACAATCGAATCACGATGACCAAAACACAAACTCACTCGCGTTTCGCGTGCACGGGAGCGTTCTTGTCTCTGAGCTCTGCAACACGAGCGTGGAGCTCGCGCTGACGTTCCTTGGCTTGTGCATAGCGGTCCTTCGCCTCGTGGTACTCGTTGACAGGAATTAAAATTTGCAATACAGAGATCTGGCGAATGTTAATACGCAGGACTAATATCGAGGAACCAAACACACCTCTCTCTCGACCCGCTTGCGCTCTTGATACCGTGCCACGTCTCGCTCAAGTTGAGCATTTCGCTCCTCCATTACTCTGAGTGAGTCTTGTTCCTCTTTTATCCGCTGTGGCGACTACGTCAACAAACTCGAAAAAACCAGGTGCGGTGGGTATACATTACCTCTCGGATGATTTTGAGGTCCTTTCCAGAGGTAATGAGGGTGTCATGCCACTTTGTTAAATTTGTGTCACCGGCAGCTCGCTGTGTTTCTCTGAGCAATTGCTGAGGAGTCATCTGTGCAAATTCCGAGACTTTGTCTTGAGGCAGAAAAGAACTAGAGGCCGCATGTATGCATTCAGAATGCAATATACCATCAATGGAAAACTTACCAAAGATTGCCGACTTGGACGTTCAACCGCGCCATTCGGTTGGATATCTCTTTACCAGTAGTTTGCTGGCCGTTTAGAGTGAACGTCGATGACCTATTCTTCGCGCTCAGGTTGCGTCGAATGATAAGGTTCTGCTCGCCCTTGGCTGCTTTCAGCTCGATTTCAATGTAACCCGTTTCCTTGTCATTTTTCACAAATGAGCTAATCTCGCTCGCACGACCCAAGATCTAGAAGTTGACGTTAATCCTGATCCCAAGCATACAAGTTAGACTGACACTAGGGGGCCAGTTCAGACCGAGGCAGATAGCACATGCAATGCTACTCTTGCCAGTGCCGTTGGGACCAAGGATCATGTTTAGATATGGACCTGGTCGGAACTCCACCCAGTCGTAGGTGACGAAGTTCTCCAATTGGATACGAACAATGGACCCGGGAATGTAACTACAAGGATTAATCCATTTCGATGTCACTGGAAAGAAACAGCAAAGCATACCCATCATCATCTCGGGGAAGCGTTTGAATGCGTTCTCGTTGTACCTGGTTTGGGCTCGAAGGAACGGAGGCGCCAACTGAGTTCACCCTCACGCGTTTGTGCCGCCTGGGCGCTTCTTCTTCTTCTTCATCACCACTTCCTTCAGGCTCCTCACCATCGGCATCTTGATCTTCTTCATTCGTTGCCACACCGTTAGGTTGGAAGGGCATCTGTTCGTCATCCTTCTCTTCGTCAGACTCGACGCGTCGTGCCTTCCCCTTTTTGGCGCTCTCCTGTTTAGCCTTGGTTTCATTTCCCTGAGCAGTTGCCTCTACGGTGTGAGGTTCGTGATCATCTCTGGTCGCTGCGCGCGTACGACGTGCCATTGTTCGCGCCGTCGTGAGGCAGAGTAAAGAGGAATGATGAATGTAACTTTGCAAGAGCGACGCGTCACAGACGCGCCACTTTAGGGCAGCCCATTCGGTAATTGCCACAGCTGGATCAGGTGACTTCCCAAAGGCAATGGGTTGAGGGCGATTGCCGATATCAAATAGCTCGGTTGAGACAGCCCTGCTCTTTAACTACAACCTCCAGACCGCAACCTGTGACAGCGATAGTAAGCCTCTTTGACGTGTTTCTAGAAAATGGCGGATCAGCTAGTACGTTCATCTACGTCCATCACGTGGTTACTATCTACTTATCGGACTCACACAGTCTGAAGGTGGGTTTCAACGCGCTGTAAATATAAAGTCAACTCGTTAACCCTCTTATTTCGTGTAAATGCACAGAGCAAATATCTGGTGAGCAGATCCGTCTTGTGCGCTGGTTGTACTCGAACCTCATGGGCTGCGGACAGAATTCAAGGAAGCCTTCTCCCTGTTCGACAAAGGTATACCCTCCACCCTCCGTCATCTATGAGACTCACCAAACTTGCATATCGTAGATGGTGATGGCACGATCACCACCAGGGAGCTTGGCACGGTGATGCGCTCGCTGGGACAGAACCCCACGGAGGCCGAGCTACAGGACATGATCAACGAAGTTGATGCGGACGGAAACGGTACAATTGACTTCCCCGAGTTCTTAACCATGATGGCGCGCAAGATGCGCGACACGGATAGTGAAGAAGAAATCAGGGAGGCCTTCAAGGTGTTTGACAAAGATGGTAATGGTTTTATCAGTGCAGCCGAACTGCGACACGTGATGACGAACTTGGGTGAGGATATTTTTGATCCTTGCCGATCTTATCTGCGCATGCTCAATGCGAGTTGCAGGAGAGAAATTGACCGAGACCGAGGTGGAGGAAATGATTCGCGAGGCGGATGTGGATGGCGATGGCCAGATCAATTATGACGGTCAGTTATTGTTGTCTTGCTCCACCCTGAGCTCTGCTCACCCTGCTTTTAGAATTTGTCAAGGTAAGGAGGACGTGATCTCTAACCTTTGCCTGATTGTATTGCTCAGCTTCTCGAAACAGATGATGTTGTCAAAATGAACTCATCCTTTTTCTTGCCCATGTCCGCCGTTGTTTCATCCGTCTATCCAAACTTTTCCTACCACTAGTAGCAGCATGGTTTTAAACAACTTGTAATTGCTCAATGATTTACGAATATTCGTTCTTCTAGTCTGACAGGTCGGCATGCATTATGTAAAAGGCGCAGGGTAATGACGTCAACTCTTCAGAGGTTCTTCGAACGTTCATTCAATATTCCATGTCAACATGTTACAGACATCCAAACGCAGTTCACAGTCCCGCGAATAGATCTCAAGCAAGACACCATTTTAATATTTTGCCTCATCTATATACTCAAGATTGTTACCCATTACTAAGTCGACTTTTAGCGAGTCAAACAATCCCGCCGATCTCGTTGATTCAGGAGTGGGTTCTCGCGAAGAAGTACTTAGTTGCGTTTAGCCTACTAATGAGTCACAGCGAGTGCGAGTCTGCCAAGGTACGCGACCGCAACTTAGGGCAGGCTAATTTAACGACACACGGTCCGTCGCTGCCGCCGGCCCATACTACATTAAAATATTGTCAGTCCAGTCCACACATGAGCATCTGGAGAAAAAGTACTGCATACGATCTTGCATCCCTTCGTCTACACCCGGATGGGTCCCGCGTCCAGCAATCCTCTACGAACGCGAGGCGTCGCACGGCAGGGTCCACTGTCGTAGATCCCAGAGGGAATTGGATTGCCACAGATGCTGGGGGCACGTGTTCGATCAAGACACGGAGGAATGTCAGCGTACACACCGACGACGTGGAACGCGAATTTATCGACCTCTCTAGTGATGAGGATGCACGTAAACAGAGGAAGGGTAAGCAACGAGCTCGCGATAGCCAAGCTCAAGACGAGGACGCGTCTCAAGACCTAGAGCTAGAACGATTGGGCACAAGGGCTAGACAGCGTCTCTCCACGCATGATCTTAGTTTCCTAGATTTACCTTCGGTCTCCGTCTCGTCTCTCGAGCAAGGTTCGGAGCCTTCGAGCGTTACTGCTGCGCAAGAACCACCCATCTCCTTTCCGGACCCAGCCTCCGTGAGCCCACCATCTTCGGCATGACAGCTCTCCACTAACATCACTTAAGGATCTGTTAAAATCCATCCACCATTTTGCGAGCTGCTACTACCACGAAAGGGGACAACTACTCGATAGCAGTAGAGATTACCGCGCAATGAGAAAGCAAAGATACAGGCAATCGCAAGAAAATATCCACGTGCTCGCTGCGGACACTCGAGAAGATCAAATTACCAACTCTGAGACTGAACACACAGAAACTGAGGACGAGATCTCTGAGGAGGATGAAGACGGGAGCGAGATCATGGGTATCGAGGACAGCGGAAAAGGATCCAGATCTGAGGTCGATGATTACAGCAAGGACATGTACAAAGCGTTCGATGGCTCCGCCCTCATGGCCATAGGTCCGTCGACAAATCCTGATTCGGAAACTTACCCAACATATCGCAGGTATCGTGCTACAAGAATATGTGGCACACACACTCAGATCGAAATCTCGTACTTCAAAGGGACCCCGAAGTCGGAAGCGAAGAAGAACTGGGAAGGACAACAGTGATAGCTTTTGTTGAGATGGCTGTCATACTGGGATAATAGAATGTAGATGTATTTTGCAGAGCGCGGGAGAAGCACAATGGAATGAACGGTCGCTATCGTGCCGATGACGAGGATGCTGATACTTGGTTCTTGCAACCAAGCTTCAAAATGTAATCGTCTGTCAAGGTACCATCCTCCCAGCGCTTGAGGATATTGTGCCCGTAAATTCCGGGATTTGGCCCACCAAATACCTTGAGTCGTGCCATCCGCCTGTCTCGTAGTTTGTTCTTCGGTAACATACCCGAGACAGCATGGTAAATGATCTAGGAGGGAAATAATACTCAGTTCATAAGGTTGAATTCTAACGGGTAAGCAACGCACCTCGTTCGGCTTCTTCTCCATCATTGTTTGATAAGGTGTCTCTTTCAGACCGCCTGGATACATGGAATGTTTTCGGTATACAAGTTGCTCGTCTTTCCGTCCCGAAACCTTGATGTTCCGCGCGTTGGTCACCACGACATAGTCACCGCAATCCACTGGATGACAATCAAACGGGAAAAAGAGGCCAACTGTGAACAACACTGACCGCCTTTGTCGTATATTGGCTTGTGCTTGCCCATGAGCACAAGCGCTATTCTTTCTGCGAGTTTTCCCAATACCCTGTCAGATGCATCGACGTGGTGCCATACACGAGAGTATGCAAGCGCAGTCTGGCGTTTTTCCGAGTCAGTCCCCCTTTCAGCGTACGGAACGAAGGGAAATCGTACGTTACCAACGGCTTGCGACATCCTTGAAAGGTAGAAAGCGAAGTCGAGAGACGTGCTACTAGCTAAGAACACATTTTCAAATTATGCTTATGTAATGTCACAAATCAGGCAACTCGCCGTGAACCCAAACTTCGGACTCCGTTCGACAAGTGGCAGGACGTTGGTATTGATCCGAACATAAGATTATACGGAGGCAACAGAGGCTTCACAAGGAGAATTTAGAGTCCTGTGATTCGAGAATACTGCTATATCTCCAGATATCTAAGTCTTTAAATTCACCTTCACCCGTCACGGTGCTGAACATGGACAGTTTCCCCTAGGTTCGCCTCCAGGGCATCACGCGTCTCAGTCCCCACACGCTCGCGCGGTACCCCGACCTCAGCATGACTGGGTACATCCTGCCTACGATCATCTTCATACACTATGGAAATCATATGAGGAGATTCAAGACGACCATGCAAACAGCTGCACTCACAGAATGTCAGCTCCTCCAGAGTGCGGCCCGACGTCTCCGGAAACATGAAGTAGACGAACACAACCTCAAAGGCCATCCACACGCAATAGCTAGTCTGGTTCAACCTGTGCCGTCCGGGTCCCGAGTAAAAGAATGACTTACGAGATGTACCACTTCCACCCTACGGTGATAAACACCACGTTGAGTGGCAACTTGGACAGACCAAGCATCTGAACGTACCTACTGCATCCATACCAATAGGGTTCACAAACTGGTTAAAGAATGCTGCGCCACAGCTCCACCACTGGAAAGTGGCCAGACCCCAAGCTCGGACATGGAAAGGGAAAAGTTCGATCAAGAAGGCTGTACACATCCCACACTTTGTTCACAGAATATCAAGATGATTCAGATGAGTTGAAGACTTACTCCCGTTCAACGCAAGAAATCCCATGTTGAAAGCCGGACTATACATAAAAATAAGGCTGTAGAATGTGTGATGAGAATGGAAACGAGGATCTTAGTACAGTACACCTGGATACCAACCCAAGCGCTACTTGGGAAGATATCTTGCTGTGAGTTCTTGAGTACTCCGCACTAGCTACAGTCCAGGCAATAAAAAAGACCAGGAGCGAGATTGTGCACACCTGGATAAATATTTAGTAATATGGTAAAGGATCGAATGTGAATATTCATGGTATATACCAAGTATATCCTCCGTCGTGGGTATCGAGGAACAATGAACGCGAATATTGTACCAGTAACGAGACTCCAGGAAAATTTGGCCATGTTGATGATGTTCATGGTCCGGTGATCGTGAATGCCAATGCTGTCTAAGATCAATGGAAGAAACTGTCTATGAAACATGAGAAGCTGACGACCTTGACCGACACCAGCACTTATCGAACGTACATAACTAATCCAACACCACTCCATTGGGTGAACAATGCCAGGAAAATTGCGACAGTGATCCGCTTTCGCATTCCTGGGGTCGACAATACATCTTTCCGGCTCATTTGGGCATTTTTGAGCTCTGATTCTAGCGTCTGTTCGATCTGAGTGTACTCCGCCTTGACGAATTCCGAGTCTCCGTTCCCTTCCGCGTGGTACCTTACGAGGATGGCATACGCCTCGTCTTTTCGCCCTTTCGAAATAAGCCAACGGGGAGACTCTGGAAGGAGAAAGATGAAGGTCGCTCGAAGTAGACTAGGTACTACCTGGAGGAGAGAAGGGATTCTCCATGCCCAGTTATTGGGCATTGCAAATGTTCCGAAGGTCACTCCAGCGGAAGCCACAGTACCTTGGAGACATCAGCCAAGTCCTTCCTGTAAATGATCGAAATTACCGATCAGGTAAAAAGTGTTCGAGAGAGACCCCAAAACTTCTCGTTCCTTGGGATGGGACAACTCTGCGTAGTTCCATGATCAATGGAAACGATCAAGAGATTGTGCCCTACCTCCAAGCAAAGAAAAGGCGGCCACAACTGCAAAAATAATCCCGAAACCAGAAACAAAGCGAGCAACGATAAACATTGTAACTATCCATTGAAAAGCTGAATTGAGTAATGTTTCGGAATCTAGATAATAACCACTTACGATTCACAGCACTTCCTTGCAGAATTCCGCCTATTATCGGAATTATACTTCCGACCAGTATCGATCGTCGCCTCCCGAACTTGTCGCAGACGAAGGGGACAAACGGGGCTGAAACAAAAGCGCCGATGACATACGCAGCGGCTACGAGACCCAGCAGAGCAGATCTAGGGTGGTCATAGTCTAGAACATAGTTCATTCCCGTACGGCACCTGTTAAGAGATAGCTCACACTCAAGCCATGAAGGTACAGCTTGCAAAGCGTTTATCATCGATTGATCGAAACTAAATTTCTCCACGTTAACCATGTGGCATCAAAATTAGACATGTAGATACACAGATACTGACCCAGCAGTTATCTCGGCTCCGAAACAGGTTGGAAATATCAAGATATATAAGAATCGAAGATTGGGCTTCCTGTACCAGGGAACGTTGTCTTGCTGCGCAATGCGAGAGACGACTGCATCATTACTTTCTAATAGCTGAGCATAGTTACCTGATCCATGTCGGTTGCTCCGTGAGTCCATCGCAGAGAAAACGTTTAAAAAGAGGAGTTTGAAGACGAACAACTTTCCCAGAGGTTTTTAAGCGGTAAGCATGTAAACATTGACCCCAGCGGGCAAGCAGTCAAATTACTGACCTTACTCGTAAATTGAAGCTCCGCACACCGGCAATTGCGTTCGCCGGTACACAGGTTTCAATTCGAAGGAATGGGCCCGGGGCAAGCCCTTTTCAAGTTGTACGGTTCTCCTGGCAACCTTCTCCGGACTTCAAAAGAACGTCCAGTCTGCGGGCTAAAAGAGGTAATGAGGTAATGTGATCAAAGCTTTGAATTTCAAACCCCGATCAGTCGATTGATCAATATTGACATTAATATTGACAATGTACTTTGTTCAAGATCCATCATATGATGGCTCCGAAGCTTTATAATTGGAGGCCTGTCACACTGGTACAGAGACCGATAACCACCCGTTACTTAGTCCACTGAGGTCAGTGAACCTCACGATCTATGACACTGGATACGAGACTATTACTGTCACTCACCATACCACATAAAAACGAGTCTCGCGAGCACAAGGAAACCAGTAGAACGGGTTAAAACGTCGTACTACGTACTGGTATAGTTATATCGATGTCTTTATAGGTACATCGTGGGTGCCGGTCAGCGTTTAACCGGTCAGCTATTTGTCTATCTCGGGGCAAGTCCGAGTCTAACCATTAATGTCAATCATGTAGCTTGGAACCATTTCCCGCGGCTTTAATCAAGTCGGATGCCTAGTAAACCCCGTTAGTATTGTTATTGCTCAACAGGTGACTCTGCTGTCACCTTTTCTCCGATGGCATACGCAGTGTCGAGCAAATGTGCAGCGAGATGTAGTGGCGCAATAGACATGTCCACCACGCGTACATTTTGCGTTCCACTGTCGCCGCATTCATCTAGTCAAGAATCATCGGCAGAACATATCAATATCTAACTTACTACACACGTAACTTCTCGTCGACGACACCACCAAGCGACTCGGGGGCCATCGATGCCGTTCCTAAATTCTCGTCATACACGCAAGGAGTGAGCTCGGGAAGCATTACACACCAATAGGGTGGTTCATAGAAACAAGGTTCTTGCGTACATAGCTTTCAAATTGCGCTTCGGTTTGGACCTCTGGGCCAGGCGCATTCGGTGCGACGATAATGTCTTTGAGCGGTGCTGTCTCCGAGAGCTTGCGCACAAACTGTGTCGCTTTCGTCATGATCTTGACGTCTTTGGCTCACATTGTCAAAAATAATGAGCATCAGAAAGGACGTAAGTAATTCACCGTATAAGTTGTTCAGATGGCGTGGGTTGATACTCGGAGGGTCAAGCGGGTCGGGAGATGCAATGTGCTGTGAAGGTAGCATTGTGCTTGAAAGTATGCCTGAGATGGGAGAGAGCATACCACGGAACCGCGTGTGATGGGATGCTAATTCAGAACAATAATTTGACACTGGTAGAGCTCGAGAAATTATGTTCACATACTGGTAGGGAGACCAGCAGACTGATGTAGGATGTATTTTCTTTTGGTTGAGAAGCAAAGGCCTTCGGGACCATGGTAAGCTCCATGTCACCGACCCCGTCATGCCTCAGATAGTCCCTTTGAATTTCCAGCTGCCTTTTGTGAAAGCGGTTGCTTGCCCTGGAAATTTCATTTTCCAGTTCGGTCTTGAGTTCATTCACTTCTTCCGTGGTTAAGAAGTCCTTGAGCCTGATGAAACCATATGCAGAAACTGTCGTTGCGTATGCCCCAGTCCTCTTATCACGACTGGTAAACAACACCATATCAGCTAAAGAGTGACCAGCGAGTACAAAACCTGACTATTCTTGTTCCTGCTTCGCCCTGTACGTGGGATCATTTCGTAGACGGTCTGTTTAGTTTTTAGAACAAAGTAACTCAGTGTCTGACATCAAAATGCAACTCACCGAGAGTGAACACGCCATCCTTCACTATAAAGTCGGAGGCCACATGTGGGTGGTCTTGCAGATTCTCGCCGACAGCGGGGAGGTCAACAACCATTGGGATGTTAAACTGCGAGAGTAATGCGTGATTACCAATACCGCTAAGTTCGAGGAGTCGAGGGGTGTTGTAGGCACCTATGCTCATAATGAGATTCACCACAATTACCCGGAGATTCGAGGACATCACCGGCAGATACGATAACTTCCTTGTTGACTTTCAAGTTAAATGAGGATGATGGAGTGGGGGACAACTTCCAGTCAATGTCTGCCAAACAGGTCACTCCAACGGCCTTGGCATTCCGACCGGAACCGTTTGAATCAAATTGGATCTTAGTCACGTATACACCGCTTAAGATGATCACGTTTTGCTGAGCAAGTGTCGAATTTGGGTTCCGTAAGTAAGCGTTGGCAGCATAAGATCTTGTTCCCTCCTTGCGGTTCACTGCGGTATCAATATTGAACATGCCGGTTGCATCACCATACCCCTAGCCATTTACATCAGTTCCAGATCTCAGAGCACGAGCACGATCAAGAGGTTCCATACAGGGGTTCTATTCGTCCGGATATCAAATTTAAGGGTCGTTTCAATTGTCGGCTTCAAGAGATCCGTGTAAATAGTATTGTGTGTGGAGTGTACTGGACCGTCATGCCCACGGAAGTCTGGTTCCCGCCGACGCGCCTCGTCATCTTCCTCCTTTGTGAATCCAGGAAATATTTGATCTGTTCCCATCATATATGCTTCGTAGTGTTCCCCAGCTTTGAAATAAGGGAGAAGATCTTTCCAGCTCCATCCGGAACCAAACTCGTTCCAGGCATCATACTCGGGACTGGAGGCGCGCATCCTAACAAGGAGATTGATACCACTCGATCCTCCGAGTAGTCTCCCACTAAGAGCAGATAATGAGCAAGCATAATACCTCGGAAGCAGCGGAAGCAACACATACGCAGAACAGGACACCTGGCGATGATCCAGGTTTGGTTGGGGGACCTGAATCGACAGTAAGAAACTTCAGAATATTTGAACATCACGAGAAACGTACGGTGCAATAGCACCAATCATAGTCCTTATTTCCTACTGCCATACCATATGCTCCTAGAGAAATAGTTAATTCACGGCAGCTCTGCAACAAAAATGCAAACCTGGAACGTCCTGAATGTAACCTTAGTCATAGGTGGCATCATGGAGATGGTACAACTTACAATCACTGCATTTTCATGATATTCTCCAGCTTCGATCACACACACATATTGCTCAGGCTCCAAGCTTTCTGCTAACCTAGTCAAAGTATTGGATTAGCAATTAAGTATGAAAATAATGTGTTCTAACCTAGATGCCAGAGCTAAACCAGCCGTACCACCACCTGAAAATCTATTAGAAGGAACAATGTCGTGTTAACCGTGAGTACTTACCAACGACGATGTACTCGAAGGAGGCGGTACCGGTGCCAGTGGGATCATTGATCATACCATAGTGCTTTAGGGTGTATTGGATATTCTCGCGCGTCTGGGCGAAGCGTTTTTCAGCAGAGTGGTCCAACTCCGTGACGCAGAAATGAGTCGACAGGTTAGACTTCTCCCGGGTGCTCGGACCGTGATCAGGATGCTGGAACGGAGCGATACACAAAGTAGACATGAGCAAGATAGCAGGGACTGGATAGCAGGGACTTTTATGCCCTATATATTCAAATGGAACTTGTGATAAGTCTCAATCGATTACCTAAATATCACAAGGTACCGATCAAGCATAGGGTCGCCAGAACGGCCCTTGTTTGTTCAACGTCAATGTCAATGTCAACGTCAGCGTCAGTGTTACACGCCCAAAGTTTGCTTCCGCCAATCTCCCTAAGTCAAATCAAGCCCAGCGAAGGCAACTGTCATTGAACTAACAATTAGGAGACTAAGTAAACACTCACGAATCACGATATCGATCTGGAATGCACAGAAATCATGATTAACCCAAGTGGCAGGCCCATCCGCAAGCGACATCTAAAAGACACCCGAGCCGAAACTATATTTTGATACTATAATTGGTATAGTACAGGGCAGATACTTTTTTTGGTTGTATTGCAACCATGTCTGGCTGTCTTGATCTTGCAAGCGCATCTCAGAGCAGTGGGGCTTCAACCATGGAGTCACGGAGATTTAATATTACTATCTAATCCAAGTCATTGGAGTGTTCTACCTTTGAGTAACATGTAGTAAGCAGCTGGTTTTGATTTTGATCCACCCACATGTTTCTAATCATATCCATGACATCACAATACAGTTCTCTCCAAATTTCTTGAGTTTGGTAATGCTTGACTGAACTTTTCATTGTCTCTAACTGATCCCATTTGAAGATGTTTGTTCTATGTTTGGTATTTCTGCATCATGTTGTTGCCCTTCCAAAATCCATTGGGTTTACATCAAGTACAGTATATTCATCCTCTTGAGAGAGGGGCAAGTGGCATGGTCCCAATCACTGATGTCACATATGCTGTAGATTTAGTACCAATTTTTAGCACTAAATTACCAGAGGTGCTCAAATCTAGTGAAATATGTATGGAGGGGTATTCAGCATATTATCTCAATAGTTTCACCAACAAAGAAACCTTTTATGTACTATATTTGTCTTAGATTACTAGTACTCTGTTGATCATGATCACAACAATTCAGATGCACTTTTTGTACTGTGATAAGCTGACTTGAATCTTGAATCCCACAACTTTATCACCTATCCTACCTGATGACAAGATTTGTTGCCACCATCTCTGCCAATCAAAAACCAGCAAATTATAAGCCATAAGGCTCCATAAGCTGTTAAACCTCTACTGCTGCTTGTTTCATTTTAGTCCATTTTGCAGATGGTGTCCATATGAACAACTCATGTAAATAATAAAGGTATTCAAATGGGGCTCAGGTGGCAATGCAAGTGATGAATATGGCATGAAAGTCTCACATGTCACAATTGAAACCATGTCTCTTATCCATAGTATCAGATGCTCACCTTACTTTTGACCCCTCCTCAACTTCCAACTGATGGCAGCCCCAGAATCCCAACCTGGCTGTGTCAAAGGCAAAGCTAGTGCCCCTCCCCCTTTCCAGGTTACTTGCCAGGTTCAAGCCATAAAGGTGAAGGGAAAGGAAAGGGCTATGCCCTCACAACCTCATTCGAATGGCAACAACACTCAGATTGCCCATCCTCCAGCTGCTGAAGGTCCTTCAAGTCATTGAGAGACATTGTCCCATGATTTGATCAAATGGGAACTGTATCCACACCTTATTGAGCAACTCCTTGACTGGCTATGGAACAATCCAACAGATCACTCAATTATTTCAATGAGAAGGTGCAAGACATTTGTGATGGAACCTCAGCAACAATAGGGCTTGGCCTTTGACAAAACAAGAAAGATTTCTGGAGTGCCATCACTTGTGCTATTTTTTGGGAGGATGCTATATATGGTACTGTGTATGTGGCCCAGCCTGATAAGTTTGCAATGGCTGTAAGTGGTTGCCTTGATACATATGACTTATTCTCTTGTTTTCTATACTTTGTTTTTACTGGTTTCAACAGGCTGAAAAAGCAGTACCATGCACATGCGTTGATGATAAAATCTATAGGTGAAGGTGTCACCCCAAATGATCCCAAATATCAAAACCTGCTTTGTAAGTTCAATTAATCCATTGTCTTTGTTTGATCTTTTCCCATCTGATTCTGAAATATTTCATAAAGTAAACTGTTGTGGAGTTTCCTTACTGGCATGAGAGTGATTGCATGTGGTGTGGCAACCCCATGTATTGTTATGCTTGACTTGGGTAGAGACAAATGTAGGCCTGGTCAGTTCAAGGTTTTGTCAATGATGAGGAATTTCATTGATGATAAGTTCAAGGATTCCAGTGATAAGACAATTGTTGGTAGGGTTCAAGGGAGTGTTCACTCAGAGTAGGATAAAGACTTCAAGGAGGTCAAGGGATCCGAGGATTGAGAGACATTGTCAAGGTATGATGCTATTCCAGGTAGGTCAAGTGTGAGGTACATTGTTGGTATCATAGGGTTTATATAGGGGCAAGAAAAAGAAGTGACTAAGCAATGGAATGTGAAGGAACTTCAAAGAACATTTAGAGTAATACACAGTCAATAAACTGAAGAGGAAAGAATGATGTCAGGCAGAGCTGTACAATAAGACATGTGTCTGATAGGAACATATAGAAGAGTAAGCAAGATGATAAGAGAGAAAATGAATAGGAGTGAATCATAACATGTATGATGCAAGGCAGTTCAATGCAACCCCTGGCATCAACTGGACCCAGGATTTCCTTTCTATTGTTACATACCTTACTTGTTTCAGTCTAGGGTATGCCCAAACTATAAAAGACTGTACTTAGACAGTTGAAATTGATCTTTTTCGTCCTTCCATCTATTGTTCCCTTCAATCGTCAACCATTTTAAGGGCTTCCACACAAGTCCTCATTGTCCTTATCGTTTTCCACTTTCGCATTCTTTGCATTACACTGTGCATTCTGCGGATCTGCCATTGACTTTCAGCGGAACACTCTGGAAAGTCTCAGGTTTGTCATTAAGGCTCTTCCCCGGTCGAAGGATCTTGGCCAGTTGTCCCTCTTTTCATTCCTCTTGCGTATCTCTTTAGGGGCAAACATATCGCTCCCTTCTTACCACCCACAGCAGCTATTCAAGGTTTTGTGACTCATATTCCTGAGATCCAGAGCCTTGTTCTTCTCTTCAACTGGAGCCCACCGTGAGGGATCCAGAGGAACCTAATAGAAGGACACTATGCCCAAACCCCCAAAGGGTCGAGCTAGAAAACCTACTCATGCAGTTCTGCAATTTTAACCTCTTCAAGGATTCCGATTTTTTTTATCCCATCGCATTGCAATTAGCTGACATTGATAGATCCTTGTCACTCCACCTATCATCTGATCTGTCAAATCCGTCAGACATGTTGCACCATCTATCATCAGATTTGTCAAACCCGTCACACGCACTCCACTTGTCATCCGTTGACAGGTCTGAAACGCGTACCAACTCACCTTCACAACCTGGTATCCATATATCACCTGGTTACCAACCGACTAGTTATTCCTGTTTCGTCTCACCAGAGTTACCAGGGGCATTTATCCATTCATCACCTTGCCTCGATTCTCTTCCTCCCTTACCGGATTCCCCTCTCTCAATGCGATCATCTTCGCCTTTCCCGATACCTTCTCCACTATCACCTCTAACCTCATCACTGGCTTCATCTGCATCTTCTCCAAATCTTTCTTACTTGTTCCACTCATCCCCTCAATTAGCAGCTACTCATCCTATAACTCTATTATCCGTCTCACCAATATCCCTTTCTCCTCCTAATTCTCCT
This sequence comes from Aureoboletus auriporus, assembly GCA_038089615.1. Lineage (NCBI taxonomy): Eukaryota > Fungi > Basidiomycota > Agaricomycetes > Boletales > Boletaceae > Aureoboletus > Aureoboletus auriporus. Next base: position 38,019 of record JBBPLF010000222.1, read on the forward strand.
GTGTCAAACCCTCTTGTTGTCGCCATGGCAAATGTGAATGTCTTTCAGATGCCCCTTCAGGGAACCCAGAACGCTCCCAAATTCGATGGGAAAACACCATCTCAATTACCCTGTTACCTAGAAGACATCAAGTTTTTAGGAACACAGGCTGGTCTTAACGAAGAACAGCAGATTAAGGCCGCTATCCAATATGCGGATTTAGACGAAGCCGAGGTTTGGGAAACCCTACCCAGTGCTCACGCTAATCTGCCTGCATGGGCTGCATTTGTCACCACAGTCAAGGATCTCTATCCTGGATGTGAAGGTGATAATCGCTACTGCCGTGCTGACCTACAATACCTCATAGAGGATTACAAAAAGAAATCTATGTGTAGTCAAGATGAACTGGGCGAGTATCAGCAGAAGTTTACCAAAATCTCTGCCGTGCTCATTGCCAAGAACAAGCTATTTGAGACAGAACGCAATTCCATGTTCCTTGCGGGTTTTCCGCAAGATGTCAAGAACTGGATCTGTCATTGGTTGGCTATTGTCAAACCGGATATTCATCCTGATGACCCATACCCGATCGCTGATTGTTGTCGACCCTAATCCAATACTGGACACAGGCGCACACAGTTGATACTGACTAAGAGACAAGAGGAGTTGAGGGGAAAATCAATGAGAACTTGACTGAAGTTCTACGTTGAGATGCATTGGTTTATATACTATACAAATGCTGTGCTACTGGTCCGTGCGCGTGTGGCTATACAAGTCTGCCCTAAGGTATGACGTCATGGAATGTTCTGGAATGATTATCTAAGAATGTCATGTGACCGTGAGAACCAAAGTGGTCCGCGACTTGAAGATGCTAAGTCCGTGTCTGACTCCTTTCAGCGCTAAGCGCTATATCACAAGAGATCAGATCAGATAAGATAAGATAAGATAAGATCGAAAGAGATTAGATAAGCGTAAAATTGACAACATTACCCCCCTTTTAGTCCTCGACTTCCAGGCGAGAGAAAGGTGGATGTTCGACCATTGTCAGATTTTCAAATGGTTTAAATAGTCCGTCAAAGAGAGTGCGTGTCATGTTGAGCCTGCGCGGGGCGGAGGGGTGTGACTTGTAAAAGTCGGCAATAGACGCTTTTGCGTTTTTAAGATGAGACGCCGGTTCCCATGTGCGATCTTCGTCGTTTTTGCCCTTCCAATGGACGAGAAATTCGATGCGCCCGTGCCAGAGACGAGAGTCGACAACGTAGTCAACTTCGTATTCTTCGTGCCCCTTGTTGGTTACATCAACCGGCCCTGGGGTTGCCGAAGGTTGAGAAGGGAATTTTTCTAAATATGGTTTGATGCGGCTAACGTTCACCGTCGGGTGAATGCGCATCGTTTTGGGTAAAGTGAGTGTATAGGCGTTCGGTCCTGCCGTTGCCGTAATTAAATAAAGTCCAATCCAGCGTTCCGTCAGTTTCTTAGACTGCCTGGGAAGGCGGAGATTGTTCGTAGATAGCCAGACACGTTGTCCGACTGTAAAGGAAGGTGCGTCAGAGCGTAGCTCGTCCGCGTGTTTCTTCATATCGGCTTGGGCCTTCTTCAGGTTGTCAAGCGTCATTTGAAGTTTCGTGGCAAAATCCGTTGCCACAAGGGAAGAAGATGTTTTGGGCTCAATGCCCATGCGTGGAGTATATGTTTTCGTTAATGAAAATGGGAAGGTGCCTGTGGCGGAATGAACGTGGTTGTTATAACTAAACTGGGCGATGGCTAGCCAATCGGCCCATTCATCTTGTTTTTCGTGGGAGAATATACGTAAAAACGATTGTAATTCGCAGTTCAACCGCTCGGTTTGTCCATCCGTTTGGGGATGGAACGCCGTTGACATGCGGAGTTCGATCGAGAGCATGGAACTCAGTTCCTTTGTGAATTGTGCGGCGAATTGTGGGCCGTGATCTGAAACGACAGAGGACGGGAGTCCATGGTGTTTCCACACGTTATCCCTATATAGTTTAGCGGTTCCCAGGGCTGTCACGGACTTGACCATGGGAACAAATTCAGCTTCTTTGCTTAATTTATCGATTATGACTAGGACAGTGTCGAAGCCATTGGAGGGGGGAAGGTCGGTGATGAAGTCCACGGAGATGTCCGTCCATGGCTTCGTGGGAATAGGGAGAGGGATTAATTTTCCGCTTGGGTGTTGAGCGGAACCTTTGGCCTGAGTGCAAGCCTCGCATCTTTTGACGTACTCCTTGATGTGATCGCGGAGGTTTTCCCAGATATAGGATCTGGAGATAAGGGCCCATGTGCGGTCCGTACCTCTGTGTCCTGCGAATACGGAATCGTGGAAGAATTCCAGGATATCTTGCCATAATCGTCCTACATTGGGGACGAAGATTTTGTCCTTGATGCGGAGGACTCCTTCTTCGTCTACTACTACTCCTTTTGGTAGTTCACTCTCTTTCAGCAAAGCTACCGCTTCTTTCACTTTTTTCTCAAGGACCATTCCTGGGTCTGAGATTAAACCTTGTATCCATTCGGGTTTCAACAGGGTCACTGCTTTATTGTCGTTTTCAATGCCGATCGTGTGATCTTCTCATCTAGAAAGGGCGTCGGCTTTTCCCATTGCAGTGCCTGATTTGTTAACCAAACGGAAATTGAACCTTGTAAGGTATTGCTGCCAACGTGCTTGTCGGCGCGTGAGATCCTGCGATTTCATGAAGTATTGGAGATTCGCATGATCAGTCCAAATCTCGAATTGATATCTAGCTCCTTTGAGGTAATGTCGCCAGACTTCTAAACCTTGTATTATTGCCAACATTTCTTTGTCGGCTATGGGATAGTTCCTTTGAGTGCTATCCATTGCGTGTGAGAAGAATCCCATGGGGTGCCAGCGTCCTTCTTTTTCTATCGAGAGGACACCTCCTGTGGCAAAGTCCGAGGTGTCTGTTTCCATCCGGAATTGTTGATCTATATCTGGGTAGGCTAGAACTGGGGCGGTGGTAAAGGCTTCCTTAAGCGCGTCGAAGGCGCCTTGTTCTGCTTCTTCCCACTGCCACACTTGTTCCTTTTTCGTGAGATCGTGTAAGGGTCGTGCGATCGCCAAAAAGTCTTTGATGAATCTTCGATAGAAGTTTGCTAACCCTAGGAAACTTCTCACTCCTTTTACATTTTTAGGTGTAGGCCATCCTTTCACAGCTTCCACCTTGCCGGCTTCCATCTTTATGCCGTACTCGTTTACTAACATTCCCAAGAACTCCACTTCTTTAGCATGGAATGTACATTTCTCGGGTTTGATGAAGAGATCATTTTCCTTTAATCTCCGTAGGACTTCTAAGACGATTCGATCATGTTCTTCGATATCATCTGATTTGGTGAATACCATTAGGTCATCGATGTAGATGATGACCACGTTGTCCATGTCGGCAAAGATCTCATTCATCATTTGCTGGAATGTACTCGGTGAATTACATTGTCCGAAGTACATCACAAGAGGCTCAAAAACTCCTTTGGGCGTTACGAATGCGGCCTTCCATTCGTCGCCTTCCTTGATTCGAATGTTATTGTACCCCCATTGGAGGTCCATTTTGGTGAACATCTTGGCGCCTTTCAACTTGTCCACTAGTTGAGAGATGAGCGGCAGCGGGTAGCTGTTCTTTATCATCCACTCATTTAGGTATCGGTAGTCTTGGACCATGCGCTTCTTTCCATCCTTTTTGGGGATGAAGAATACTGGTGCTGCTTGAGGGGACTTAGAAGATCGGATATATCCTTTCCGTAATTGGTCTTCGACGAAACTGTTGACTTCGTCTACTTCTACGGGTGTCATATTGTATAATTTGCCCTTTCTGGGGACAAATCCTTCCTTCATGTCGATTGCGTGATCCCATGGTTTTCTGATGGGAAGACGTTCCAATTCCTTTTTGGAAAAACAGTCCAGGTACTTGTGGAACTGTTTTGGTACTAATGCCGCTGGGTTGTCATCGTCCTTTTTCTGTTCTAGGGACTTGATGGTGTCGTATGCTCCATGGGCGATGCCTTGCTCTTGCTCATCGAGGGAGCATAAGAAGGCACCTCTTTCTGCTAAGAAGTGACATGCCGGTGGACATCGTGAGAGTGTGACTTTGCCGGAGGGCCAGTCGATCTCCGGGTTGTGGGTTTCTAGCCACTTGTAGCCGAGAATGATTGAATTCTTTCCCAGCGATGTGACTTCTGCCACAACTTTCTTGCGGTGTCCCTGGTACTGGACGATGAGTTTGACAGCGTGCATAATACTGCCTCCTTGGTTTTTTGATCCGTTAACGTTAAACACAGGGATCGGTCATGCTAAGGGTTTCATGGGTAGTTTCCTTTTACTAGCCCACTCCTTATCGACAAAGATGCCGTTAGCACCGCTATTGAGCAATGCTTCGGCAGAATGCCGTTTCTCCTTGGTTGTTGGGTGGAAAACTTCTATCTCCACCAAGACTTCTCTTTTTGGTTTTATGGACCTTACTAAGATCCGTTCCGGGGTTTGTTCTGAAATAGATAATGTAATATTTTTTTCTTTTTTATTATGGGAAATTAAGCCTGCATTGTCCGTGCAGCATGCTACTTCTTGAGCCATCCCATCAGTCTTTGTAACTACGTTCCGGTCAGCGCTAGGCGCTATATCAAGGGAACTAGTCGGTAATCGTACTACAGGAATTGTCCTAGTTAGGGAGTCATCCTTAGGCGACGCTCCAATACATGCTAAATAATTGTACTTGTTGTAACTAGAGTCCTTTTTAGGGTCCTTTGGCACACAAACACCCGGTAGGTTTATGTGCCGTATTCTTTTCCCTGGCTCTTCATTTCCACGTTGTATTCGTCACGAAAGAATGCCCTCATTTGTTGATAGGCATCGCTCTTGGGGTCAGGAAGTCCGAGCCCAGCAGTATTCCGAGAAGAAGGAGCACCGGCTGGTGATTGCTCTCCACCAGTGGGAGTCTCCGTGCTCGTTGAACGGACCTGTTTAAAGTCCAGACACCTTCGAGCGTGTCCTCCTCCAAGGAAATGACATTTTCCGCATTCCTTTTTGGGACTACGGCACTGCTTAGCTTGGTGGCCCTCCTTGCCACAATTGAAACACCCACGTTGGAGTGCTCCTATGTCCATGGGCTCGCCACGGCCTCCGTAAGTGCGGCTTCCAGAGCCGGACGCCTTTGAAACAAATGGTTCCCTTCGGATGTCAAACCGGAGCTCGTACTGCTCCAGGGTCGTTCCTACTTCTTTGATGACCGTCAAGTAGTCATCGGGGTCGTCTTTGCGCTTCCCTTGTTCGAAGATGATGCGCATTATCTCCTTTCGGACATTCTTTTCCAAGAGCCGGCAGGCCTCGGAGTGTGAAGGTTCAGCTCGGAGATAGAGCTGTTCCCAGTCCGTTAGGTAGCGGTGAATTCGCTCCGTACTTCCTTGTGTGCGCTTTTCTAAAAGGCGCATTGCCATGTCC
>JBBPLF010000223.1:8848-43179 GCA_038089615.1 Aureoboletus auriporus
CAGAAGGAAAGAAGAAAAAGAAAACAAAGAAGAAAAAGAAGAAAAAGGCGACGAATGAGCTGCCTACAGTTCATGAGGACACTATACCCGTTACGTCGACCCCACCAAAGAATCCATCCAGTACGATTGCCGAAACTCCTACCAAAGCACCTTCAAACAAGCCTCCTGCATCCGGTGCCCCATTCAATTCACCTGCACGTGTGTCAACATCTTCGCTGCCTATCGAGCCCACCGTCGCGCAGTCCGCACATTCTTACCTCCAGGATTTGGGTATACCAAAAGAAAAGGTTAAATCCCGTCCCGATCATGCATCCCTCTTCTCGGACAAGAGGGGATTCCTCTCGAAACTCACCTCAAAGGACAAGACGAGAAAAGAGGATGAAAACGATCCAACTGTTAACAAGAGATTCACGTGGTTTACCAATCTGGGTAAAAAGACGGCGGGATACATGCACCAACTGATGGGCACGAATGTGGACGAAAAAGTTGGGTCGTTGAAATGGGAAAATTTCCTAAAGGTGTCCTCTACAACATGTTTGCCATGCTCCATGATTGATGTCGTGTCAGGTTATGCGAGATATGGGATTCAAGTATGATCCTAGTACCGCAGGATCGTCTGTCCGCTTTGACCCGCCGAACCCAGGGGATAGGGTAAGATCTAGTATTTCTTGATGTATCACTCTGGTAACATGGAGCATCCGTAGTCTATCAGTTTTCATAAACGTGCACTCTTCTTTGAACTTGTATGATTCTATCGCTGATGTTGGTAAACATTTGCAGCGCACCCTGATCCGACGTTGCGCCCACACCATCTACGAGATTTTGGAAAGAAGTTGAAGAAATACTACGGTTGGTCAGAGGAGGATTTCCTAAGGCGAACCGGTACGATCTGAGTCAAATTTGAATGTGTGTAGTCTATACTATATGATGTATCCATTTATCATACATGATTATGATTATGAGTCCTCATAGAATGTTACATTACGATGTGTATCCAAACGTTTGCACGTTTCAGTGAAGAAAACAGCTACGATCCCACTGCAGAAGAAACGAGGATAAGAAATGCTGTACTTGATTCGTGGTTGTTATGCATATACGTACATTTAGATTTGCCACTGTCAATCAGTTTCATCAATCTTCTCTGCCAATTTTCAGCAAAGAACCGAGAGAACGCTGGATCACGTCGCCTTAAGTTGGCACCACCATCGCGAAGAGAAAACCACAAGATTCGAATTAAATCTTCGCAAACGACAATAATTTGGACTGTATCGCTGCTGCGTTGCTCATTCAGACTATCAACGCACTCATCGGTGAGTCCATTAATGGCGCGCAGACGAGCAAGTATGGTTTCGCTTGTCATGATATCACCACCGCGCATCTTGCAAAAAAATTAGGAAAACATTCAGATGGACCAGAATCTTGTACTGTTACCTCGAAAGAATGGGACACGCTTTGGGGATTAGGACGGCGCATTAGTTCAATGAGCATGCTATAATTTGTATTAGAGAATCGATCAAGAAATAGATTGTGCCTGACCTGTGGGTGGACAGACGGTCTGCAGGATAATTCGCTAGATCCATGGCCAAAAGCGCCCACTCGTGCAAGTCAAACCTCCAATTGTTGACCCATTTAGACAGCGTTGAGTACAGAATACTGGCTTCGGGGCATTCGGAGATTCTGTCACGGTAGGAAGAAGAGCACCTTGGTTTGTGGGTCCTCCATGCGCCAGCTTGGCACTCTTTAGAGCAGTACCATACCGAGCTAGAGTGGCAAATGTCAGAAGACGCGTTTGAAGGGAAATAGAGACAAACCGGCATCGACCACAGGCTTTTACCTTGTCTCTTCCGACGTACACATTGCAAAAGTTGCAGATGCCTTTGGGATCCTCCATGTTGGTGTTCAAGTGGCAAGCGCGCGTGAACCTGATATATTAGGTAATCTTGATTCTTCCCACGGGTGATGTAGATTTGGAATTTCGCGTCTATTCAGCGCTGCTCGCCGTCAAGAACGATGGCGGCGAGGCCTCCCCCAGCACGCCCACACATCGGAATACACCCCTCGTTCAATGCAAACTCGAGCATGGAATGGGCCGAGGACGACGTCTGGGACAGCGCATCAGATTCCGAATCTCCACGTCAATCCACGATCGCGCACTCGTGGAGATACTCGTCGAATACCCAACCGCGACGACAGCCCTCGTTTCCAACACCACCCAAGCCGGTCCCAAAACCCCCTACGAACTCTTCGTCGTCTACCCTCGCTCAATCCTACACTCACCTCCACCCCCCAAGCCCGAGTTCGTATCCGCCCAAGTCCGACTCGGGTCCACCTAAAGGCGGTTGGACCATGGTCAGAAAGTCGAGCATGTCGCAGACGAGCACGGATGGTGCCGCTTCAAAGTACCCTGACCTCCATAGAGATACCGATGTCGATGGCGACATGGTCGTAGGCGACTTTGATCCAGAGATGGTCGAACACGGATCTACGAATAAACTCAGACAAGAGCGTGGCTCGATCAAGTCGGATGCGGAGGAGATCATGAACGGTATGGATCCCTCTTTGCGGTTGCCATGCTCTTCTGAGCCAAGGCATAGATCCATTTCGCAGGCTGTTGCGTTCACCGATGTTGCCACCTTCGTCACCGCCACCATCGGTCAGTTCTAGTGACGGTGTGGGTTCTCCCGGCAAACATTCTCGGGCATCATCTATTCGTAGTAATCGACGATTAAAATTCATTGATTGTTTGAGCAAGGAGGACCTGAATATTTGTAAGTGGTCGGGCCCAATACTCCATAGCGACACCCTTCCCACAACATCCATTTAGCTGATCTCCGGAAGCTTGCATGGTCTGGGACACCAAACGACCTTAGACCCATCGTTTGGCCGATACTTCTCGTATGTTTGGGTGCCCCCTGACCGTCATCAGTCGGTTGACGTGCTCTCAAGGGATATACCCCTCTACCTTCAAACCTACGTGTAGCCTCGCTTGCTCGCAAACGTGGGGAATATCTCTCGTTGGTCGAGCTTGCCTTTGCTCGCGATCGCCAAGGCGTCGATCAACAAATTTGGCACCAAATTGAAATAGACGTCCCACGGACGCGTCCCGGCGTGCAGCTTTGGATGCATGCATCCACGCAGCGCGTACGCGGCCTTGTTCTGTCTGTCGTACCTTTTCTAACGTTCCTGCAAGTAGAGTCTGGAGAGAATACTCTACGTCTGGGCTATACGCCATCCGGCGAGTGGGTATGTTCAAGGGATCAACGATCTCGTCACCCCCTTCTTTCAAGTGTTTCTCTCTGCATATATTGGCAAGTTCGCCACTGTCCGTAATTGTATCATTTTTTAATGCTTACCTGTTCTGAACAGATTCGGATCCGGAGCAGTTTGATACCTCTCTACTTCCGGAGAACGTCCTGAACGCCATTGAAGCTGATTCATTCTGGTGCCTTTCTCGACTTTTGGACGGCATACAAGACAACTACATCTCCGCCCAACCTGGCATACATCGTAGCGTGAAACGCATGTCAGAGCTTGTGGCGCGTATCGATGGTTCGTGCACCTTTTCTTTGGGTAATGTTCCACGTACTGATGGGTCTCGTGTACGACAGCACCACTCTACGCGCATCTCGAGTCTCAAAACGTCGAGTTTATGCAATTTGCATTCCGCTGGATGAACTGTCTGCTCATGCGAGAAATCAGTGTGCAAAATACGATACGCATGTGGGATACCTACTTGGTCGGTATATGCGTCTTTTTTTCCTTTCATGACTCGCCGACAAATTATTTCTACTAGGCGGAGGGGACCGACGCATTTTCTCAATTTCATCTCTACGTCTGTTCTGCTTTTCTTGTCAAGTGGAGTGCAAAACTTCGACAAATGGACTTCCAGGCAAGTTTCAAAGTGCCCTTCACACGACCTTGCTCACGTGCACACCTTTGGAGTAGGGTATCATCATGTTTCTACAATCCCCTCCAACCCAAGGTTGGGGAGACCATGAAATCGAGCTCCTTCTCAGCGAAGCTTTTGTTTTGAACTCAATATGGCATAACGCGCAAAGTCATTTCAATGCCAAATAATCGCTCGGAAACTCGTGTGTCGGTTGTCACGGTTAGAAGGGTAGGTAGCAAAGCGGGATGTAGCGATAGGCTGTAATGCTATGCGAAAAAAAGAAAAAAAAAGCGGGAGCTGAAAAAAATTAATCTGCTGTCTGGATGGCAGCGATTTCTCGTTCAATGGCCTGCTTCAGCTCTGCAACTTGCTCTTCGGTTTTGACTCGGATCCTGAAAGACGTTGGTGTATTGTCTTCGTATCCGATGAACGAGATCGAAGTCTTCGCCAACGAAAGCTTCAGGCCGGCATATATCCGGAAGTTCTGTGGACGAGACGATGAGAAAGAGATGTAAAGATGTACACTGTACACTGACAATGAGGATTCTACCTGTGTTACTATTCCGCATCAGGGCGCGTCGAGCACCGGTCACCTTGTGTTTCTTCAACCGGAACATCCCTGAGGACAAAGTTTATAGCAAGGTTGATTTGGGCCAAGAACAGGGAAGACGAACCGACTCCCAGGTCTTTCCACTCGCTTTTATCTTCTATTTTGGCTAGTCGAAAGACCTTGCACTTGACAACATGCGTCGTCTCCTCGTCTTCTTCGCCCTCCCCTTCTTCATCATGGGCATGTGACGGCAATAGCTTCATGGCTTCCTCCTCCCCACCTTCCTCGTTGCCTTCCGCCTCGGGCTGCGGAGTCGACTCGGTTGACTTGTCAGGGGGAGGCGGAGAGAACAAACTTTCGGTCGGCTTGGCCGATGCCACAAAGCTGAACCCTGAACTCGACGACCCTGCTACGATGGCATCCCCTACGCTGGGCGAAGAACCGCCAAATCCAAAGCCCACAGGATTCCCGATACTTCCACCTGGTTTTCCGAAAGCGAATCCGCCGGCTTTAGGCGGGGAAGCACTGCCAAAGAAACTGGCAGGTTTGTCAGAAGAAGATCCAAAAATGCTTGCCGATGAAGAGGAAGATGTGGTCGCGTTGCCAAAGAGAGTGGTGCTAGCCTTGGGACCATCTTTGATGTCAGAGACGGGCGGTGCGAACAGGGATGGTTTGTTGGACTCGGCGGTCCCACTGCCTCCAAAGATCGAACCGCCGAATACAGACGTGGGTTTGAATGCATCGGGGGTACCGAATGCGCTCGTAGGCTTGGAGTTGGCAAAGAAATTTGGCACGCTACTGGAACCGAAACTGGGGACAGTCGAAGCTGGTCGTGATGATGAAGTGGCAGAGGGAGCCTCAGTTTCTGGGCTTGAAGAGCGAGGGACCGACTTGGATATGGCACTCTCGACGCTTGGGGGTGGTGCACCAAACGAAAAGCCAGAAGTGGGCGGTGTACTTGAAGTTGTAGTGGGCATTTTTAAAGGAGGAAATGTGAAAGCAGATTTTGGAGGTTCAGGAGTGGTCGACGAGGGCGTCTCAGTTGGTTTGGGTGCAAGACCAAAGGACGTAGGCTCAGAGATTGTAGGAGGTACAAAGGGCGTATATGTGAAACCACCGGTCTTTATACCACTTTCGCTAGTTGCGGAGGGTTTTAGAGGGGGTTCAGCAGGCACTGTAGGTGGTTTCGGCATGGTGAAAGAGGAAGTAGCTTTCTCCGGCGCTGTCTTGGCACCAAAAAGGGGGACAGCGTTAGTTGTAGCGGGAGTGTGACTTGCCAACGGCTGTGGGGATCCATCAAACTCGGACTGAATGGTAGTTCGCAGGTTCTTGTAAGACTCCACTAGGTTGGCGACGTCGACAAAGGGATCTTTCTCGACTGCGGCTGATATTGCGGAAACGAAAGAAACGTTGAGACCCCGGAGAGACTTGAAATAGTTGAATGCGACGCCATCTATCTCCTCTTCTGGGGAAGAGGTTGCGGGTTTTGGAGGGGGTGCGTCTGCATCCATAGGGGAGGGTGGTTCAGGCCTTGCGAATAATGGTGGAACGAGGGATGGAAGGTTGAACGCGGTATCGGATGAAGAAGGCGTGGCAGTGAAAGTGAACGGATTAGCCCCTGCACCGAAGCCGACAAAACCCCCAAACTTGGGTGGGTCCTGAATGTAATATGAACAGAAGCGATTACAAAATACGCGTCTCACTCACGAATTTCTCTGCATCTGAGGCGGGTAGTCCGTTGAGTGCAGGTGGCTTGGATGCAGCCAAGGCGCGTTTTGGAAGCGCGCGTATTCTGAAACGCGGTGAGTTGCATTGTTGGTGGAGGTCGAGTCCACATACTGTCTCTTGGCTAGGGTAGACTCATCCGCCTTTTCGAAGCCCTGTGGGTCTTGTATTTCCTGACGTACATGAGAAGATGAGCACAAGAAAGAAGAACACGACCGACCTCGATGTCGTCGTCGTCGTCGGGGCCGTCCTTGAACAGCTGTCTCTCTGCGCTGCGCTTCATGGTGACAACGAACCTTGGACTTTGCGCAAACTGGGACAAGGGATGGGAACATATTAGCTAAGCGGGGTCCCTGGGGTCCGGTGTCATGGAATAGTGTGACAATCAAATTCTCTGTGCTTGCTTTGCTTTCAAGTTGGACACATCCACCCCTGTGCTCGTTGTCGCCGTCAATGACGACCGCAGCAGTAACGCCTTCTCGCTCATCGTCCCCGGAGACGCCAGAGACCTCCGATGTACCCAACAATGTAACCATACACACTGAACTTCCTTCGTGGTATCATCCGTTACTCATTTCGAAGAACATCGGTGTCTGGGACGACGACTCGTGCCAAAAGCTGGACAACGAGCGCATGCTCCAGCTCGACGACATCATCCAGGAGCACGCTTATGACAAGTAAGTATCCTTATCCAAACGCTCTCCTGTGCACTTCATTTTCTCCCCGCAGCTCTGCGTGTTCCGTCGTGGAGAATGCTTCCTCGAATATCCGGTCATCCGCAGATGCCCCCCAGTCGGATCTGCCTACACTGGAATACCCCCCACTGCCCGAGTCTGCTCTTTCTATACCGACTCTCTCACAAATGCACTCTACCCCAATCGTGCCTCCTCCGGCCGTCCGCCCTTGCAAGCGGGACCCAGCATCTGTCCCCCGCAAGGTTGTCCATCCCCCGAGGGACTCGTGTTACAAGTGCGTCATCTTTCATACCCCACTTCACTGTCTTATCGCCTGCTTGTAACCAGTCTTCTCGTCGTAACCCCTAACATTCCCGAGCACGGTACAAAGTCGCGTGTCGAGACCCAAGTGCGGGTCACTGTCGACCTCGCACACGCAAGCACCTCTGCCGCGCAACAAGTTCAGTACGATAGAGTGGGTTCTTGGAAGTGGCTCAAACTCCCAGCTGGAACGTCTACCAAGAAGCGTACTCGCAGGGAAGGAAAGATTGGCAAGTGTCCCATATTAGCAAGCCTTGCTTTGCGTTAACTCCCAGCAAGATCCCGCGCCAGCGGACATCCTTCACCTAAACGCGACTGTAACGTGTGCTTCCGCCCCCCACAACCCTGTTATCAGCTGTGGAAGTTGCAGGAACAGAGAAGTACGACTCCAGCGTTCCACTTATACAACTCTTACATATTCATTGTTTCAAGGCAAAGCGTGTAGCTCGCAAACTCGCAGCCCGCGTTCGGCCAGCTCGTTCGGACTCGGACACCCCTGAAGATGGGTGTGACCGATCTCGATACATCAAGGAAGACACGACGAGCATCATTCAGTTCAATTGCCCCGACGTCCTCGATTTTTCTACCGGGTCTGCTGTACTCCCTGTCCGGATCACTTGTTATTGCAGGCATCATCGAGAAAAAGTCGGGTTCAATATTCGCTTCACAATGATGGACAACAGCGGTCGCTTGGTTGGCACGGGCATGACACCCCCGATTATGATTACCGATGACCACAAGTCAATTGTCAAGTCAGGAACCATACCATCCACCCCTTCCTTGGACACGCAAGTCGACTGGTCCGGCTTGTCTCCCATCGCCCCACCTACGGACAGCGGCTCTCTTTTGAAACGTCCCTCTCGAAATGGAAAGGCTCAACCAAAGACACGTTCCAAGCCTTACGACACGGCTCGTCGCACCAACCAGTCCAAGTTCTCCAGGGAGGCTAGTCTGACTAGTCTCAGTTCAGTCAACTCACCCTCCGTGCGCCATACAGCGCCAAACACCCGTTCGCCAACACCACCGCAGTTGCCGCAACCCTCAAGCCCTGTATCAGCTTCTTTAGCAACATTCATAGCTGACGGAGATTCCCTATCCGCGTTCAATTCCAGCGAATCCATCTCTACGTCTTTCAACAATGTTTCTGGTAATACTATTTTCAGCCCTTCGGATGGTATCTCTACAACCTCCAACTTTCCTGCGACCTCTGACATATTTTCACCTAATACTCCTCCAGCCACACAATCTTCGCAACTTCTTCCTACCCTCGTTCCTCCCCAACGCATGTCTTTTCTCTTCTTTGACCCAAGTTCTCCCCCGCCCATTTCATCACTTCCCTTGCCCAAGATCCATCGCCTTATTCCCTCGTCTGGTCCAACCCACGGTGGCATAGAAGTCACTATCCTCGGTGAAAACTTTCATCCGGCAATTCAGTTCAATTGCGTGTTTGGGGATGTCGTCGCGAACTCGACCCAGAGGTGGAGTGATAATACTCTCCTTTGTGTTCTACCTCCTCGGTCTACTCCTGGTGTTGTTGCGGTATGGTTTGATGGCCTCGATGAGACCAAAAACTGCACGCTCCCTCCTCTGTTCACTTATACGGATGAATCGGATCGCGCTTTGTAAGTGGACCTAAGAGATCTTCTTGAGACATTTTGTGACTTGTGACCCTAGAATGGAGCTTGCTCTCCAGGTGGTCGGTCTCAAGATGACTGGCAAAATCGAAGACGCAAAGAATATTGCACTGCGCATCGTCGGATCTGCCGGTACCGAGGACTCGTCCTCGAATTCCAACTCTTCCTCCAACGATGCAATGCAAGTCGCCTCGACGACTTTCCACGACATCCAGCCTCTCTTATTCTTACGCTTTGGAGAGAGGCATGACTATGAAGCCGCCGTCATCAAGTTTCTATCACTCATTGATATCACCGTTGAGACGCATCCTGGTATACCTCCCGCAGTGGCCATGTCTCACACCACGTCAAGCGGGCAAACTTTGCTCCACCTGGCGGTATTCTTGGAGTTGACCTCTCTGACAGAGTTCCTCGTCGCGCGTAGCGTCGATCTGGATGTTCGTGATCGCAATGGATGTACAGCTCTACATTTTGCAGTTTTGGTCCAGTCAAAGGAGTGTGCTCGACTGCTCGTAGTCGCTGGAGCAGACCTGGAGATTGTCAATGCCCTCGGGAAGACACCTCAAGACATCGCGCCGTCTGATTTCTTTGAAGGAGTTATTGATCATGTCGCTTTGGAAGACGATCTGTCACCTGCCATTATCGATGATGAGGATGGCGAGTCCCATCTAGGGGACGTAGAAACTGACGAAGACGCAACGACCATCGTGATTAAACGGAGACACGGTCGTCGCCGACCCCACCGGTCCCACGATTGCCACGAACAAGTCGAGAGAACGCTGCACAAAACCGAGGATATCACAGAACAGAAACTGGACGTCACTTCTGATGAGAAGCAAGCTGCTTCGTTTATTGCATTGATCCAACGGACCCTCGCACAAATACCCGCACCGCAAGGTATCATACCGCAGTTCCCACTGCCTCATTTACCCGAGATGCCCACTGTTCCTTGGGCCACACTGCCACACATACCAATGGTGTTCCCTGTGTTTGTTCCGATGCCTGGTTGGCCATCATTCCTTAGCGATAAGCGAGAGGGCCAGCGCGACGAAGTCCCGAGTGGTAAAGAGGGTGACTCGCGAGCGACTGGGCACAGTACAGCCCAGGAGCTCCGAGCGACATGGGAGAAATGGATAGCCGTAGCTGTTGCAACTGCAACGCTGCGTGCTCCGCCGACCGACGAAGCACCTCCAATGTATACCCCGAGAGATACGACAATACAACAGGCTGTGACAGAGAAGACGGAAGTGCAAGAGCCCGCGCCCGAACCTACTACCACTCAATCATCAAATGCACTGGAGCGATCAACTAGACGTGTGGGGTACAATGTTGGCTCGACACCGGCACCGGATGCCGACGCATATGAATATATACCTGTGAAGGCGCATACACACGGGGCAAAGAAACGTGAGGAGGGTGTTTACTCTTTGACTGATCGTTATTGACACTTTGGTCTAGATGACCGCATGCTTGTGATGTTTTGGCTTCCTATTCTTCTTCGTGAGTTGATCGTGTTATGGGATTTGTGACGATGCTCTGACGTATATCAACCAGTGTCTCTGCTCTGGGCATTCCACAACTGTATTCGCTTTGCTATTCATGCGGTGAAGGCCACTCTCACTGTGAAAGCGGGGTTGCGTGCATGACTGTATTATGTATAGTATTGTCAGCCTTCGTTTTATGTATGCAAACGATTTGCTGAGTAAAAATCCCAGATAATAAGTTGATTCGAGCATGAGCGAGTGTGGATCGTGCTGATTTGATGAGATGGTTGATGTACATTCTGTACTCTAGCTTAGAACCCCACACAGTGGGCTATAGTAATGGGCGTCGTCCTCTATGCAACTTGAATGAGGCTTGGATACCTTTGCCTGCGTTGATATCGACCAATGCATTGGCATCTTCGTATCTTCCGATTTCGGCCGCTTTGATTACTCTGTCCACCATGTCCTTGGGAACACAGACTACACCATCCTCGTCCGCAACGATCCAGTCACCAGGTTCAACCGTGACCGCAGGAAATGCGTCGGGGCCATCTGCGTTGCCTTGCGGCTGGATGCAGAGTGGGACATTGATGGCGGATGGACGCACAAAGGGGGATTGCCCAAGGGTGGAGTGACAGCGCGCAAACACTGGGAAGCCTGCAGCACGATGTTCTTTTAGGTCTCTACAGCGACCAGATATGACGACGCCGAGAGCGCCTCTAGCCTGTGCCCCTGCGGTCATGAGACCACCCCAGACCGCATTCTTTGTGTCTGTGAAACATCGGGTCAGCTCGGGTCGGGGCATTGGAGGCAGAGACCGAACGTGGAGGGGCGTTGATGACGATGACAGTGTTTGGGGCTGCAGTGTCTACAAAGTGAGCGGCCAGCTTTGGAGCTGTCTGGTCGCGGGCGGGTACCATCTGGACGGTGTAGGCGGGTCCACATAGGTGGACGTCTGAATCGGAGGCGGGGGAATGAACGTGAATGTCTGGAATGTAACCGCCGTGGGGTGATCCGAGTTTGATGAGGGCATCAGAAATCTCGCAGGACGACAGGGTCGACAACGACAGCGACATGACCCAGCTGCGGTGGTGACTCCTTCAAAGGCTAATTGGACTCACACGCGGACCAACTTGATGGCGGCCAACGACGCTCCCTCGACACACGTCCGCAAGCTCGGCAAGCGGCTCTCCAAGGCCATCATGAAGTCCCAGCGGCTCACCGTGCCCAAGTACGACCTTCCAATCCGTCTACGACCGGTACGTCCCCGGGTCTCAGGCTGTCACTTGGGCATCGCTCATGTTTTGCAGTGGTTTCTCGTCTTTACGCTCCTCATTATGCTTCTCCTTGCGTTCCTTGGGTTCACCGGCGTCTCCCAGTCGCTCCCTCTCAACGACAAGCTTCTCCACCTCACTTGCTTTTGCATCGCCACCGCAGTCTTTTACTTCATCTTTGACGTCGACGAGTACGCTTTCCTTACCTCCTCCTCAGTAGAGAACTGGCCTCATCGTCCTACCCCAGAGAAGCACGACGGATCTGGTTTTGGCGCCATGCCAATCTCATCTTCACAGCCGTCGTCTGTTTCTTTTTCGGTGGGTTCGTAAGTGAAGTCGTGGCATCATTGCTACCGGTACGTCCGTTGGATCCGCTCGAGGAAGCGAGCCCCCCCACACACAGCCCATCTAGCATCAACATTTTGACGTCGGTGACGTAGTGGTGCGTGCTTCTCGTCAGCCTCGAGGCGTGCCTCCCCCCCGCTCATACTTCCAAGGCCAACGTCATCGGCGCCTCGGTCGGCTTGTACACAGCTTATTATTTCGAAAGGCATTACCGTTCCAGGAGAGAGGTGTGTGTGTGTGTGCATTCTTTCTCTCGAGCCCGGCGTATTCAAGTCTGCCGCTCAGATTGCTCGATTGTACCGGCCCGTGAGTACCGATGACGCGGAAGATCCAGACGATTTCTCGGACGGCGAGGCTGGCTCGTCCGACGTGCAACTTCTCCCTCTCTTTACGACCAACGCTTCAGCCAAGAGTGCGTTACCGTCCAAGACACAAGCAGCACGCTTTGCCAATGTCTGGGACGAACGCGAGGAGCTTTTTGGCGTGGGTGATGACAGCGAAGCAGAGGACATTGACACGCCGACTGCCGGTCCACCGAGCCATCCTGATCGGTCTGGGGCTCCTGTACCAACGATTACGATCACACGACCATAGACGAGAGGAATATGTATTGCATCATGTATACCACCATGTCGCTACAAACTGGGGATCATCTATTCTATATCTACCTTCTCTCGTTCTGTTCGTGTTGCAGGCATCCGTGTGCATGCCTGCAGCTCAGCGTCTAGATCGATCAGCTCTCCATGCACCTCGCGCATCTCATTACCGCGTCGGTCGATCAAATCTTGCATGCCCTTGCACGCCGTCCAGGCTACGACCGTGACGTTGTCGTCCACCGTCCGGTCAACACTGCTCTACGGAAACCGTCAACCATGGTGCACGAATCGCACAGCTCGTCAACGCATACCTGAAGATCGCGCGTGAGACCTTGTCCAACCCTCTCCGAATCTTGTATCCATCGCCGCTTTGCTCTTTCCCATTTTCCCACTGCCCACCGAATGCCGCTCACGGCAAGCAACGCACCCGAGCCTATCGCCGTCCCCATCTCTGCGCCTATTCCCAAACTGAGGATATGTTCTCCATAGGCTAGCCACCATCCTAGACCCGCACCGCTCAACACGCCACCGAATGCGCCAACGACAGCACTCTGTGCTTCTCGGTGCAGCTTTACGGTTGTGTACCGTATCAACTGGCCTCGGCGTTCGTGTATCGGCCGCGTGAGACTATTTGGCGTGAGTATGTTCGCGGGCAAACACTTGAGTTGTTGAAGTTGGTTGTCAAGGACGGGTGAACGAAGAGAGGATGTAGAGATGAGACTGAACGCAGAGTTGGATAGTTCTCTCTGTGTGAATTCAAGGCGTCCAGTATGCAGAACGAGCTAGTTTCCCGACAAACTTGAGATCCTTTGACGAACTCGACCAAACCCGCCTTACCTGATTTTCGAGCCCTTTACACCACCGTCCTTGAACAGCAGCGGAAACGAGTGAACCTATCTCATCAACCCGCCAGACCATCCTCCAAAACGTGAGCGACCCTAACAGTGTGTTCATTTCCTTTGTACCCAGAGCCAGCGCCTTTTCAATCCCGTCACCCTCTCCCGGTTTACCAAGTATATCATGTGTGGTGTTTTCGCGAATTTGTTGTACTTCAGACGACAACTCATCAACCTTGCTGGCCACAAGTTCGACGTCCTTTTTAGTGACTTCAACTGATCGAAGACTTGCAGAAAGCGAACCATGCACTTGCGCGAGGGCCGTTTTCCGCCGAAGATCCATCAGAGACGTCTTGGATGGACTTTCTGGAGCAAGAATCTCGTTGATTGCCGTGGTCATGGTCGATATTCGAGATCCAAGTGTGTCTCTTTGGTATCTGTCAATCGCAGAGGGTGATGTCGGGTTCGCTTGCAACGCATTGACCGCGTCCAGCGCTTGCGTAGGGTCAACGAATAGAATGTGTCCTGGTCGACATCCCATGTCAGACAACCTTCGCGCAACGAGCTGACCATGAGAATCCGAATCCGAGCCCGAGGTGAGTACGAGAATCGTGTTTGGCTTGTTGAGCAGATGCTGGGCCCGGGCAGCCAGGTCGGAGAAGGGCGTGACGACGGGGTCAAAGAGAAGTAAAAGGACATCGCTGTTCAGCAAGAGAGTGGCCGTCTCGTCGCGGATGTTGGACAAGGAGGATAGCTCGGGAAGCTCAGTGAGTTGAATGGCATGTGGAAATCGTTGGAGCCAGTCTGATGGGCTGGAGAGCCCTCCGGCATACCCAGTGGGTTCACCGTACTCGATGTCGACGCAGCTGGGCGCGTTCTTCCACCGGTTGCGTAAAATATCGGCATGGTTAGGATCGGAAGAGAATGGGTCTTCCAAAAGGGCTGTGACAAGGTCATGCGACCGCGCCCACTTGTCAACACCACAAACTAGACCGAGAAACAATGATTATGGGATGAATGGGCTGTCACGGGGCCGCTCACCAGCAATGGTAGCCTTCGAGGGTACCCGGTCTGAACCAGAGTTTAGCTCGGTAATAGACCTCTCAAGTATGTTGCTCCAGAAAATGGCAGACCCTGGTCCTGATGCGTCGTCTGCGGTGGAGAGTGTTCGCGGGAGCAGAGACGCTGTTTTCTGTAGCAAATGAGATACAGCGGGTTTGTGTGATACCGCATTTGCGAGAAATCTTGCATGGTGACGGATGCTAGCGTTCGTCCGCGATGTTGCAAGTGAATTGCGGAAGACGCGACATGTTTGCATACTTTTATCCCCGACATAAACCAAACACCCCAAGTACATACATGGGTCACGTGTCATACAATGAATCTCATCCTCGCCGTTTCGACCGTGGCTTACTATTAGTACTATCCGCTTTCTTTGGTGTACTCGCCTCTGCCTGCGCTTCTAGGATGGCTCCCTTGCTCAAGCAAAAGTCGATATGGGCATTAAGCCCTTGGTTGTCCGTTTTCAGCTGCTTGGTGCATATGGGACAGGTCTGATATTCTTCTGACATCACCGGAAGACGACCAGAACTCTTCCTTGAGTGCGGTTTGGAATGCGGTTTCGACGGTGTCGATACTGTATCGTCAGGGCCGTCCATGGGTTCATGTTCAAGGTCGTCCAATTCAGGCTCTTCCTCTTCGTAAAATCCTGGCATCGAATCATCCTCTCCTTCGTGTTCTGCTTCAAGTCGATCGTCTACCTCCAACTTGGCCTTCTTCCGTGGCGAGCTCGAGGACTCGAAGAACTAGATAGATGGTTCGAGATCGTCCTGTTTATCAGTCTGATCAGTACTTACGCGCTTGATCCCACCCACGGGCTCTGCAGCATGTAGATCCTTGAGCTTCGTGACCCGCAGCCCAATCAACCGGATCGTCGGCGGAAGTTCCGCAAGTAAAAGTTCTTTGCCAATCTGACAAATCATCATCCACTTGATGAACTACGAAAAACGATACTCCTACCGCAAAGAGGTCCTCTTTCTTCTGGCTAACCCAGCGGTCAAACGATTTCGCCCTAGTGAAAACTCAAATAAAACACGTCAACCCTAAGAAAAACCGGTGCTAGCAGGAATATCACCCTGGAAGGTATCAAGTTTATACTTGAGTGTGACAGTCTTTCCTGTCCATCCGCCCGAGGCCATGTCCCTCGCAAGCTCATCGGCAACATCCTCCAGTTTCGAAAGTATCATATGTTTGTCGCTCAAGGCTCGGAATGTTCTGATGCCGCGTAATTAGCGTACGCATAAAGCTTGACCGGCATATCGTTACCTCTCTGCGCCTATACTCTTCCGTTCTTCACGTCTTCCTGCCTGGACTATGTTAGATGCGATCCCCAGGTACGTTCTGAGTAAGAATCGCAATCCGAATTGCTTGTCCATCAAATACAATGTCGCTCTGTGGGTGTAAATGTCCCCACAACTCTGTGCAAGGCCGAGGTGAGCAGTCAAAAGGCCCAAAAGAACCGGCTTCCAGATGTACCTTGATACCAATAGCATCAAGTAGTCTCTCGTGTACTCTGCCTACCCCAGGCACTTTACGTATGGATAAGTCGTGCATAAACGTTTTGATGGCGTCACGGTCAAATGGAAGATGGAACTGTCCATTAGGCTTGTTCTATGGAGGGAATGAGCAGGGTATCTTGCCAAATCACGAGCCCCTCGCACTTTATCGGAACATATCTGGATGTCAGATCCTCAGCAAATAACGAAAACAGCTATATTCTTTTACCAACCTTTGCCAGCATCTAAATTTGGGTCAATTTCAGGAGAGCATGACACGGCAATGCCGAACCTTGTTGGGTGCAATGCCAGCGCTCACCGTCAACTGCGTTTCACTATGAACGGCCGCCCGCATCTCCTGGACACACGTTTCTGTGTCCATCTCATGGTCTATGCAGTACTGTGTTATGCTTTGCGTACTTGAGTCCATCAGCATACGTTATCGCCATGCCACTCACTTCAGGTACCCCTCGTCGCAACCGGCAGCAAGCATGTCGGGGTCATACCTCCGAAAAATCTGCATACATCGTTCCGACATCTCAGAATAGCGTTGAAAGTTGAGCCTGACGACGATGAGATCCGGACAGAGTTTCCGGGCGACAAATTCTGCATGACAGGGTCAGAAAAAAAAAAGGAGTCGAGTAGGCAACGCTCTTTGAACTTGCCTGCCATCCCCGAACGAACGCCATATTTGCGTGCCTCGTAAGAAGCCGTGGAAAGTACGCCGCCACCGACCTGCAAGGTCAACAATGATCATGTGAACATGCTAGCTAGGGAACGAGAACACGTACACCAAATGGCTTTCCCTCGAGAGATGGGTTATGGAGGAGCTCCACGCTGGCGTAGAACGCATCCATGTCGACGTGCACGACGGTTTGGCTGAGGTCGCGCTCATCTTCGAGCTCCTCTATCTGTGAAAAAAGGAACCCATACAAATACAATCGCAGCTACCATGTCCGTCACTAGCACTCACAATATGGTCCACCTGTCTCTCTATCGCCCCTGGATGGATGTCTAAGAGAACCACCGGTGAAACGCGCCGAAAGATCACGCACGATGATCTACCCCGCTCGAGGCATCTTCACGTTGCTTGAGAATCTTGGCAATCTTTTCAGACAGTTCCTTGTCTTTTTTCTTCTCATTCTATAGTCAAGATGGGCGAGGCGAACGGAGCAAAGGTGTCACTCATGTTGCCACAGTGCGTTACATGGCGAGCTGCTTGCCTCGTAGAACTTGGAGCCTTTCGAAACCTCTGCGATGATGCGATTGATCTCATTTTGATCCTGGACCAACCTGGACGGAAGCCGAAGGTGATGTCAGTCTTTTGGAGCGCTCAAATGTTGAGGCCCTTTGGAACGGACCCAGCCTTGGTGGACGAAGGACCGGCAAGACGCTTGAGGAGACTGGCAGACTCTTGAGATGGTTCTGGGCGTAAATGTTGAGTGTTACCCTCGGACTGCATCCATACACTCTGGTGCTCCTTCCAAATGATGGTCAACGGTCAAAACAATGAGCTGTGGCTGTGCTCTCCAGTGATGCAGCGGGTACCATAAGTATGTCATTGATATTTTACAGAACCTACACCAGTGTATATAAACTACTGAGGTATATATACATGTGTCATTCGTTCCGAGCCCAGCTTCTGGACCGAATAAAGCTGCCGTCCTCACAGTTTCGAACCTCAGGTGGCATCCGAAAAATTCAAGATGGCAAGAGCAGTGTCCCACTCCTGCTCATCATATCCAGGCTGAGGTGGTGGCCGAGGAACAAGCTCCTCCGGATTAGAAGGTTGGATTGGGGTCGAACCCTGTTCCAAAATTCCTAGAGAGGTGTATGAAGTCGATACGAACAGTTTTAAGAAGCCAGAGTCAAGCTGAGGTAGAGAGTAGGACCGAAGTTCAATCTCTAGGCTGCCGCGCTTCGGGAGGGTCGGAGTCGAGGAAGACGGTCGTGGGTGGTACAGAAGGTGAATGTCGACCCCATTGGAATCCATATATGCAAGATACGGCCAGAGGTCTCTCTCAGAGTGGTTTCGGAGGACAACAGCGTATGAATTGCACAATGTGCGCATTAGATCAGCTTTTCCGTCCACTAAAAGATTTTTTCCGACTCGCTTTTGGCTCTGAGGATCGACGAAGTACAGCTCTAGCTGAAGATGGTCTCCAAACGGATTTGCGGCGTTCTTGCGGTGAAGATGCATGTGATAACGGGCAGCCTCATCTAGGATAAGTGCCGACCGTTCCTTATCCTTCTTCTCTACCTTCAACACAGGACGGCGTGGTGACGCGAGTTGGTTGTGGGTTTGCACTCGAACGGCTCGGGAGTGCACTCCAACAGATATATCCGCTAGTGTTGAATTTTCCACCTCGACAATGTTGAGTCCCTCTTTGACGGGTATGCCGTCGAGTTCATCGGGGTTTGGGCGGCAGAAAAGGTGACGAAAGATAGACGAACAGGTCTTCTTCATGTAAACTCGAAACGGAGTGCGCGTGTTCCACCGCGTAATGCGTGCCCAAGACCCTCGACCGCCACGTTTATTGATGCTTTTACGTCTGGCGAGGGACCAAGTAGGGTGTACTTCATACACCCGGAAGCTGTCAAGCGACGGGTTCAACGATCCAAAGCGGTTGTGGGAATGAACGCTGAATTCAGTGCCCTCTACGACGCCATGCATCGCACCCATTAGTAGACGCAGGCCGTCTTTGTCCCCTTCTACAGGAACAAAGTTCGTGTCTGGGACAAAAGGGATGCCATTGAAGAGAATACGATCTTTGTGTTGGCCCAAGCAGACTGGGTGCTGGGGGACCTGACCGGCTGGATTGAGACGCTCCGAGACTTCGAAGTATCTCAGCTGGTGGAGTGGCACTGCCTTTTTCATCGTCAGCAGCTCCTGTGTAAATCTGCCTCCTTCTTTCCACTCCGTCGCCATTTCGTCGGGTTTGCACGCGGCTAGAAGTGTGTGGGTGGGGCAATCGTTCTGGTAGAACCCATGCTCTCCATGAAACCTCTTCCCAATTGCGCCCCTCCACAAGCCGCTGAACAAGTCCTCCTTGCGAGCCTTTTCGGTAGGAGTACATCGAACGCCGCGTCGATCATGCGTGTTCCCTGCCAACTTGAGGGACGAGAATGAACAATCGAGCATCAAGGTGATGTTGTCCCCCTTCACAGCACTGAGTTCTCCGAGCATGGAACACAAGGAACGGTCCGAGATGCCCGCAACCCGGCCTTCAGGTCCCTTGGTGTCGTGGTCATAGGGGCAGAGAACTTGAACGTGGCGTGGCCTACCCTCACACCAATCTCGAGGCGCGGACATGCTACTGCCGTGACCAGCGAAGTAGACGAGGAGAGCATCTCCATGGGAAATCGCGGGATTGTTGACGAGGTGGCTCATGAAAACGTCCTCGATGTGACGTTTTGTGGCTTGCTTGTTGACAAGAAGAGCAATATTGGAGTCCGGAACTTGGAAATCATGTACCAGCCATTGCTTGATGCGCCGTGCGTCATCCGCACAAGCCTCGAGGTTCCAGATGCGCCCAGACTTGTAGTCGTCGATTCCAATGAGAAGCGCGAAGAGCCGGGAAGCCATCTATACATGAGTTGGTGATGAGTAACGAATGAAAATAGGATGCTTGCCTACTGATGCAGCTAGGGGTGCGGGATGATCAAGTGAGCGGACGAACTGGAGCACGAAGCTTCTTATATGTACATGTGGGTGTACACAGCCATGCAGTCGCCTATGGAGGATTGGAAGAACGAACTCGGATCCATCTCGATTCGACATTGGTAGTTGGGTTCCAGCAGACGGAAATGCAAGGAGTGCGATCGGGCGCGTGGCGGAAGACAGGGACTGCCATAGAATATGAGGGTGAATCTGTAGCAGGACCAGAGAGGAAATCTCGAGTAGCACTCGGAACCTCCTCGAAGTAAATGCGCGTACGTTTCCAAGGAAAAAAAAGTCCGTGAACATTGGAACAGATCGAGGAAAGTTCGTGCTACATGACGAAAGCTGTGACAAAAGACGACGCGTGTTTGCGTAAAATGCCTGGGTGAGAAGCGCGTTTTCTGCACGAGTCGCATTGGAGCCATCAATGAAAGGAGAATGCACGACGGTGAGTTTGAGTTTGACATGAAATTCCTTGAGAGAGTCGTCGACAGGGGTGTTGGCCGTACTTGGAAACCAGTGGTGGCACTTCGTAACGACGATGAACTACGTCTGTCAGCAATGCAAGGAACCCTTGCAGGTACGCCTCAAGCTCTTGTTCCATGACCGGTTTTGCTCAGGGTGATATCAGCTCGATGCATCCCTCGTAGACCTTTCACCATCCCAGTATGACATGCTGGCAGCTTCCCTCCCACCGGCACCCTCAACGCGTGTCAGGTATATGACAGAGGCCGAACAGTTGGCCCACCTCCCTTCTCCACCGGCCTCGAAAGCCGCATGGCAGCTTGCAAAGCATCACGACAACCTCAGAGCTTCGCCACCCCTTTCTTCGCGTGCGCAGGGGAAGCAACCCCAGCGCAACTACCCGGCTCCAAACGAGTCCTTTGTACTCCTACAAGACAGCGTCATAAACAACATACCATCATCCCCTAGCACTGCTCCAAGACCGGCCGCCACTCCCTCTAATAATGTACCAAAAGGTCCTCCCGCGGCGCTATCGTCATCGGTGCCCTCTCAACCCGAACCCGATCAACCGAATCCAACACCCATATCACATCACTTGCGTTCTACCATGCGCCTTTTTAATCTGCTGACCACTCGTGCTGACATCGATCATCCCCTCTGTGCAGAATGCACACAGATCCTGCTTTCCTCATTACAAAGACAACTAGACGAGACTAAGAAAGAGCGTGATGGTTATATTGCATTTGAAAAAGAACTAAAGAGGGAAAGGGAACGCGAGAGCCAGGACATGAGCAGAGATGAAGCAGAAAAGAAGATCGAGAAATTGAAAACAGAAGAGCAGGTCGCAGTCGAACAACTGAGGCTGGCTGAACGGGAAAGAGAGCAACTTGATGAGGAGCTGCGTGTGTTGGAGTTGGAAGAAAGAGTCTTGGAGGATGAGGAAGCTGAGTCAGTGTTCCTGATCCTATGCTACAGCATTTTGTTTTGATGATTTACTAGGTTCTGGCGTGCGCAAAACGAACATCAGCTAGCCTCTGCCGGCCAAGCCGCTCTCCTTTCATCTTTGCGCGCAGCTTACGCCGCAGACTATGCTGCGTACGAGAAACTGGAGCGTACTAATGTCTACAACGATGCCTTTTGCATTGGTCACGATGGAGTATTTGGTACCATAAATGGTCTGCGACTGGGTCGAGTACCTGGTGTTCCAGTGAGTGATTCTGCTATCTCTCTCTATCAACTGTCACACGATGTGTTCTAGGTGGAATGGCCCGAGATCAACGCGGCATGGGGGCAGACGCTATTGCTGCTATATACCATTGCGCGTAAGCTAGACTTTACCTTTGACAAGTATGCTGTCACGCGACGCGATACACTGGAAATGATACTGACTCTGACATGTGTTACAGCTACCGTCTGATCCCAATGGGTTCCTTCTCGCGAATCGAACGAACGATTGCTGATAAGGCGACATACGAATTATATGGCTCGGGAGACCTTCACTTTGGTCGGCTACTGCACAATCGACGATTTGATTTTGCGATGGTTGCTTTCCTGGAGTGCCTGAAACAGCTGATGGATTATGTGAGGTCGCAAGACGCGGGTGTCGATTTTCCACACCAGTGAGTGGCTATCGGTGAAGCTGAGATGGGTGGGACTGATGCTCTTTCAGGGTTGTCAAGGACAAGATAGGGGAGGCATCGGTCAAGTTACAATTCAGCCAGGAGGAGGCATGGACACGTGCGTTGAGGCACGTTCTGCTAGCGCTGAAGATAATACTCAAGTGGACTACCAATGGGGGGAACGGTTAGGATCACGCTGTTGTGGACGTGTGATCAGTCCATCTAAAAGCGACAGGTCAATACTTCTAGATGGACTGGTCACCAGTCTACCTTTCTCTAGACCACATATAGCGGACGTGTGTATGGCTGTCTCTATATAGATAAATACAAGGTCGGCATCACACATCAGATCCGATGTTACGAACTGGTCTTGATCATCATCCGTCTTACAAATCGTTATCAGAGTCTGAGTAAGGATGGCGACATCAGTATTTATCCCACTGGCAAATCACCCATCTCACCACACTACATGGGGCTTCTCTATCTTGGTACACCGCTGACATGGGACGAGGCGAAAGTGTACGCCGACCATGTCAGAGAACATGGTATCACCCAGTTCCTACACACTTGGGACAGAGTCAAGGACAGACACGGAGACGAGCTCCTCTGGGGTGACGAGGTATCTGCCGCTCAGTTCTCACCGCTGGCATTCACCTCACCCATGTTTTTCAGATTGAGTACATGGTCATCGCGTTCGATGACAAGATAAAGAATGCCAAGCTCTCTCTCCGTCAGACTGAAATCCTCGCTAAGCTCAAGGAAATTGTCTCTGACCTCGAGGATGATACCCCAGATTCGTAAGCTACAGTTCTATACTGCAACCTACCAGCACACATACCCTTCAGAATCTCAATACCCACGTTTCACCCCGAGTATGGGAGATACATGTTAGAGTCAACGCCTGGATCCCCATACACAGGTTCCATCCAAGATTTACTCTCCGTTGAGTCTAACATGCATTATAGGTGAGTATTTTAAACACCTCTGTTTTCAAGCTGTTCTTAATTATTTTGAATGTCAGACGCCTGCTCGCCAGAAGGTATCTCAATGCCAACGAAGTGCCTATCACAATCACCTCCTTCCCTCGTCTGGGCGCTCCCGGTGTTTTCACCGATCCCTCTTTCAGCCCTGATGGCGCCAAGTCCAGTCATAGTCTATTTTTGCCAGAGGAGGTCACCAATCCACATGCACGTTTCCCGTGGGTATATTTTTTTGTCGTCTTGGCTACTTTCTAAACGTGTCATAGCACCCTTACCGCCAACATTAGAAGCAGGAGGGGTTCCAAAGTTGCTATCAATCTTCCTATTTTCATCGACGAGAGGACACCGAGACCGTTCGTCGATCCCACTGTACCATGGCAGCGTTCTTTGTACGCAGAAGATTCTGGTGAGGTTCCTTCTGCGCGAAAAGGGCTCAAAATGATTCATGATGCCTGCCTCACCTCTCAGAGGCCAAGAACGGTGCAGCTTTAATAGATCATATTTACATGGATGCGATGGGCTTTGGCATGGGTTGCTGTTGTTTGCAGCTCACATTCCAGAGCTGCAATGTTGAAGAAGCAAGGCGCATGTACGATGCCCTGATCCCATTGGGTCCAATCATGGTATTCGAATTTCGGGACCAGATATATATCAACACTTATTTATTTACACAGCTGGCTTTGACGGCCGCTAGTCCTATCTGGCGTGGTTATCTTTCAGACGTTGACTGCCGTTGGAACGTTATTGCCGGCAGTGTGGATGACCGCACCGCGGAGGAACGG
Organism: Aureoboletus auriporus; assembly: GCA_038089615.1. NCBI lineage: Eukaryota > Fungi > Basidiomycota > Agaricomycetes > Boletales > Boletaceae > Aureoboletus > Aureoboletus auriporus. The sequence continues at coordinate 32,239 of JBBPLF010000223.1, forward strand.
GGATGTATGGTGAACTAACCTGCTTATTGCCCCGTCAATTCTGCGGCTGATCCGACAGTCTACCAGCCACTCAAGGAGAATAAACATTTGATTCCAAAATCGCGCTATGACAGCGTTGACTTGTATTTGTCAACAGATTGGAACAATAAGCCAGCATACAACGACACTGATGTTCCGTACAACCACGAGATTTACACGCGCCTCGTTAATCACGGTAGGTGTAGAATGAACGCTCTTGTTTGATGCATCATATTCTCATTTGTTTCCAGGCATGGATGACTTGCTTTCCAAACACATGGCACACATATTTATCCGCGACCCTTTGGTAGTTTTTTCAGAAACCATCAATCAGGATGACGAAACTAGTAACGATCACTTTGAGGTGAGCGTTACCCTTGTTCTGTCACATTCAACGTCAGAACTGTTGCCAAGAACCTCCAATCCACGAATTGGCAAACCCTTCGTTTCAAACCCCCACCGCCTAATTCCCCCATTGGTTGGCGAGTCGAGTTCCGCAGTATGGAAGTGCAACTTACCGACTTCGAGAACGCTGCGTTTGCCGTTTTTGTGGTACTCTTGTCCAGAGCCATCCTCGCTTTCAATCTGAATTTTTACATTCCTATATCTAAGGTGTGTTCTCACTGTTTTATGTGTTTCGGTTACATTCAATGTCATCAAGGTCGATGAGAATATGGAACGGGCGCAAAAGCGAGACGCCGTTCGCACAGACAAGTTCTTCTTCCGCAAGAGTGTGTTACGAGCGGGTTATATATCACCCACAATGAGTACGCCCTCGTCCTCTGGATCGTCCAGCCCTGTCGAGTGGCGCGATGGTATTCCCCCGAAAGAACGGAAGTTACGAAATTGTTTCCCCCGTGCCCCTCCTCCGCATATTCTAGTAGATACTGCTATCGAAGACGAATACGAGGAGATGTCAATGGAAGAGATCTTCAATGGGAAAGTTAGTGTCAGATGCACTTTCACTGTGTTGCACGTTTCTTAGTCGTCACAGGGTTCCGTGTTTCCTGGACTATTGGGTCTTGTTGAGGCATATCTTGAAACCCTCGATATGGATCCATCTGAAAGGCGTCAGATCGAGAGATATCTTGACCTTGTGCGTCGCCGTGCAAATGGTCCGTGGTTATACTTGTATATATCAGCTCGTTGATCGCGAAATGCACCAGGTTCGCTTTTAACCACTGCGACCTGGATGCGGGACTTTGTTCGATCGCACCCCTCATACAAATTCGACTCGGTTGTCAGCCAGGAGATTAATTACGACCTGATGGTCGCGGTCGACGAAATGTAGGTATTTTCCCCCACAGGGAAGACGAGAATTTCTGATAATTTGTCTCTCTAGTGAGAGGGGTGTCCTGCGTGTTCCACAACTTCTGCCTCAAGACTACTCTCGATCCCACGTCAATGGGTTGCATGAATCCAGGTTTGAGCCATGAGGGCAACGATAATCTGGACAGTATTGAGGAGACATGGATGTGTACATACCTATTTATTGTTGGTGGTCACGTGATGCTATGTAATTACCGACTTTGTCCGAACTCCAAGTATCTGGACCAACATACTGCATTCACTCATACCACTATGTCTGCGCTGCGTTTCCTGTCCTCCGCTGCCAAACGCGCGCCATCCGCACTCAGTTTTCAGAGGCGCGGCTACGCGGAGGTCGCGGACAAGATTAAACTTTCCCTCGTCCTTCCCCACCAGGTCCGTTGCAACTAGTTCCTACCTAGGTTTCTGACAGCTCTTGTCAGGCCATTTTTACTTCCGAGGATGTCGTCCAAGTAAACATTGCGGCTGCTTCTGGAGACATGGGTATCCTTGCAAACCATGTTCCTTCCATTGAACCCCTCCGTCCTGGCATTCTGGAGGTGATCGAATCTGGAAACTCGTCGAAAAAATGGTTTGGTAAGGTAACATGATTGTATGCGCGATCCCGTTACTGAATTCCGCAGTGTCGGGTGGTTTCGCAAACGTCCACCCTGGTAACAAACTGACAATCAACGTGGTTGAGGGTGCCTCCCTCGAGTCCTTCTCGCCCGAGGTCTGATTCTTTTCCTCCGAATGAGAATACCCTATCTGAGTGATGTCTTGGTTTAAGGCCGTCCGTGCCAACCTACAAGAGGCACTAAGGGTTGCCAGTGGCAACGGCCCGGAGGAGCAAAAGCTCGAGGCTCGGATAGAAGCGGACGTTTACGAAGCTCTTCAGCATGCTCTGTCGAAATAAATGTAATTGCGTTCGTCGTAGCAACTTAGATACCGCATTGCGCGCAGGCAACTTGACTACTATCGCTCGACGCCTTATAAACTTTAATTGGTGTGACATAGGTGGGTACCACGCGAACAAGGTTAATAAGAAAAATGCTGGTGTTACAAACAAACTATTGGACACTTCTCTCTTGGAAGGCTTCTCAGTCGCGTTGGCTTTGTTGTGCGTTGAACTCGTGTTAACCGCTCCACAATGAATCCGCCTATGAGCGTGGGGGATCCGTCCCTCCTGCAACACGAGCCCCTTCGCAGTCATATCGCCATGTTTGAGCAAAGCGGGGCGCGTTCGGAGAGCAGCAAGGTAGTCTCCAGCTTCGTCAAGGCAATGCAACAAGACCGTCAAGTACGTACATGTAATATTCTCAAGATTGACAATCTCAACGTAGCTTCTTCAGGCTGCGTTGGCAAGCAGGGCATGGGCGTACTTGGTGTTCGAAAGCACTCCCTCGGCGGATGGGGGTTCTTTCGAAGTCACGGACAAAGGAGAAGAGCTTTACCAGGTCTTCTTCGAGTACCAGCTCAAGTTATCCCAAGAGCTGAAAGGGAAGAGCCTCACCCACGACGCTCACACATACCATTGCCATGTCTTCAAGCGCGGCAGTGATGCTATGAAGCTCAAATACCGTAGTCCAAATACCCGGCGTTCTACTACTCAAGGCAGAGGCAACGAAGCAAGCAATAAAGGTCAAGGAAACCAAGAAGGAAACCAGGGTTCCTTACGTTCTCATAAAGTGTCCGGCCCGACTCGGACGACAGATTGTCACCAAGATGATACTGGCAACCAACGTCCCCGTAAAGGTCTGGTTCGCTTTTGGTGATACGACACATGTGTGTTCAATTTGTTGTACTTGAACAGGAGACATTTCGATTGGTTCAAGTTTAGAATATGGGTCTCATTCTACGACGGATAGCACGGTAACAGCCACAACACAGCAAGAACCCTCGGCCCGTAATGCCCGTCTGACCTCCTTATCTGGGGCGAAGCCAAATAAACGTTTAAATTTTGAAAAGGAGAAGAAACGCAAACCCAGCTCTCAGAAACCCCCGGTCATCACGCCTTCTGATTCTTCGGAGGACGACTACGAACCATCCAAGACTCGTGTAGCCACTGCCGCGAGCTCTATATCTCATCGGTCAAAACGGGTTGCGACACGCTCGTCTGGCCAACTACCCGAGTTGCTTGGGATCAAGAGCCAGGCGGTCAAGTCGGGACAGGGACCCAAAGCAACGCACGGTAGAAATACCCGTAGCTCTTCAGCACCGAGAGGCTTCCGATCCGATAACCTTGTTTCACGTCTCGATAAGGGCAGGCACAACGTTGAATCGCCTCTCAGCCGCCGCAAGCGCGGTGGTAAAAAGTTTCCGAATGTTTCCAACCGAGTCCAACGATACCAAGCAAGTTTTAACTCAAGAAGAATGCGGAAAATGAAGTCGAAGGGTGCCCCTCCGGCTCGCCCAAGTAAGCGACAACGTCTTCTATCAATGTCAAATCTGGATGCGGGCGAACCTGGAGCGCCGGGAGTATCCAACCTTTCGTCCAACTTACGGGCGAGGTTTAAAGAACACATAATCCGAGCACCCCCTGTTACCGGTTCTCCATTCACGCAGGAGAAGTTGCATGTGAAAACTAAGGCACGGAGGAAACGCACCCGAAATGAATTTGAAACAGGTTCTGCGGAGTCTCGTACAAACGTGTCTGTTGACTCTTGCGAATCTGAACCCTGTGGCCCGGATGCTAGGCCGTTTCGACCCCTGCCTCGAAGGGTACGCAACCAGCGTCTCGTGTCGGACAAAGCTACCGGTGTCCGTAGAGTTGCAAGTGGAGCCCCATCTCTTGAACACGCAGACCAACTATTACGAGATGTAACGAGCAATGCACTAGTCATTCTACAGGAATGTGTCGGGCCGGAGTTGCCTGACTGGACTCAGGACAAGGCACAGGACGCAGAATGCGATGAAGTCGTAGGGCACGATCAAGATGAGGCAGACCAAGAGGCCGACGACATACAGGTTACAACCACAACTCCTGTCCCCTCGACAGTCAGATTCAAGCCCCCCGTTCCAGCGCGTCCGCGTATATGGGCTCAGGTGGGTCGCATCGTTTGTTAGTCGAACTCTAACAACTAACGTCGACAAGTCTCGTCAAGAGGTCTGCGAATCCTTCGAGTATTTTCGCTCCTATCATAGCGGTGTGTACTCAACCGACGGCATCGTCAAGGGTTATCTCCTTGGGGCATATGCTGCGAAGTGCGTCTTCCTCGTCATCGTTGTTCTAAAGGTTTAATTTATTACAGTCGGGACATCTTCCACCATGATGGAAAATTGATCATTTCGCATGGGTTCGTTCGCTTTTATGCATCACACTTGAGTGTAACTGATGTTCTACGACAGGGGCGGCAAGTCCGAGTCAGTAATTGACTCTCGTAAAGGACCCAAGCGCTACCGGACAGATCAGGACCAGGAAGCCTCAGATTATTCGGTCCGCGCTTTGCTGAATACATACAAAGACCGACGACCTATCGCGCTTCTTGCTGACGATAAATACGCACAATTTCCCTACGATCTCACGTCGGGCAACTATACTTATGTTGTGCTTGGCCTATATTGGATATCTCACGCATGGGGTCAGTACCGACAAGGTGTCAATTGATATAATCTGATCAATCACTAGCGGAGTGCCAACCCACTCGTGATGGATCAACACGTATCGTCAGGTGGAAATTCGCGTTCCAATGGTGCGAGGGTCAACGTGATCCTTGGTGGACATCGAAGCAGGAGATGACGGATGCAGTACCTCCGCCAATGCCCATCTCCAATACGTGCTTCACAGAAGAGCCGTCGCAAACATGTGATAGTTGTGAGGTGCAGAGTCCGTCCGTCTACAAACAAGGATGGATGTGCCTTAATCCTTCCTGCAATGTGTTTTGGACTCTCAACGGCGAAGAACCAAATCAACTGGAATACCGTACGGAGTTTTTAAACTTGTTGCCCCAGAATTTCGAAGTATTGCCGGATATAACACCGGCTAGAGTGGTCGAAACACCTAACGGAGTTACAACCACATATGCCTTTACCAAAGGTTGGCATTGCATGAAGTGTGGTCGTCTCTCATGCAGGTAAGTTTGACGCAAAATCTATGGGCACGCTTGACACGATAAATAGGTATAAATGGGAACACTGGGAATGTTCCAACTGCGGGGTGAGTATTCATCGAAGCTTCATAATTGACTGACATAGTAGGCTGGCCGGTTAGTTGAAGTACATAGTCAACGGCAGGATACGTTCACCTAAGGAGTTCTGGCACCAACACCCCAACAAAGAATTTCTCCACTCACGTATCGGAAAAGATTCTGGTAACATGGCACTCCTCTGGTTCTATGTCTTGTTAAGCTTTCGTTTTAACAGGCATACTCACCGGCCGTCTTGAGATGATTAATCTTGGGGGAACCAAAGGATTCACTAATCACCTCACTTTCATCCTGCCTCATGATAGGTAAATGTCACTGTATCTGTCTTTTGTGACCGACAATGCATTCCTCTGGCTAGGGGTAAAATACACCTCATTCTCGGTACACCACTGTCGAATCTAGATGCCGATAACATCTTCCGATTATATCAACAGCAAGCTTCTACTGGTGAATTAAAGCTTCGTCGATACCCACTGCGAAACGTGAGCACGCTAATCCCTTGATACACCGTTATCTAATGTATGCGACAGCATAGAGGTAGATGGTTTCACAGCTACCTTGATTCATTTTGACGCGGATTTGACCAGCGCGTGGTGTGTTACTCACTAACTACTTCTCTCAGAACTGTAAGCATTTATCTCTGTACATTCCCACCTTACCGATGATGTGACCGTACGATTAGCTGGAGAGGCGTACCAGGTAAACCCAACGGAAGAGAACCCGTCCATGTTGCTAATAGCTAATTTAGTATGTCGGCGGGACGGGAAACACAGTCCCTTTTGACGATGCACCTGAGTGCGTCCGACTAGCCTTGGCGACGATCAAGGAGAGATGTAGCCTTGCGCTACACAGTGATATCCCATTCAACGAGATTCTCAGCGCGGCGTACATGGAACGACAGAAAATGGCTGTGAGTATTGTCTACTCTGCCGACAGTGTGCGAACCCTCTTTGCTGAATTGTACTCAGTTTCACAGTGACAGCGAAAAAGGATTAGGACCGGTTGTTGCATCTCTTTCCCTGGGGTCTGCAGCATTCATGCATTTTCGCCCGCATGTGGACGCGGAAAATCCGAAGGGCGAGAGCCCTTATGCATTGAGCCTGATTCTCCGTCATGTGAGTGTTAACAAGTTTGGTGTGAAGTGTATGTCTTAGTTGTGCGCTTGGTTATCAGGGAGATGTGTTGATTATGGAAGGCGATGGAGTGCAGAAGTATTACGAGTGAGGAGGTCGACACACAACTTGATCATTCTCTAATTTACAAACAGGCACACCGTCGTTCCGATGAACTTTCGCATCGCTGCGACTGCGCGTTGCATTGGATCTACTTGACGTTAGGTCGAAGAGTTTTATGATATACCCTTGTACATATATGTACACAGCCACTACACGTGTGTTCCTCCCGGCGCCCGCTGGTGGGGATGAAAGACGGCACTTCCACAGCGCCGCAGACCTCCCGCACTTCCTTCAATCACTGAGCAAGTCTCAACCAACCCAACAGACCGACGTTGATCTCACATCAGTTAGCTGAATGTCCAAGCAGAAAGGGACAGCAATTGAGCACTTTCGAACGAAGCTCACTCACCGACTTGCCCGAATCAGTGGGGCTGCAACAGACAACGACGAATGTCAGACGTCCACAGACACCCGGACGATTGGCGGAAATGCCGATTTGGTGGTAGCCATTACCCCTCCTGACTCCGAACCTCCTACCACGCCCAGCACGTTTGCAAAGAAGATACAGGACGTGCTCTCCACTCTTCCCTCGTTCTCGCCTAGTATGGGTGCGGGATCTTCTCGGTCCACTCCGTCCATTTCACAGACCCAACTTGATAATACTCATTCCCCTGTACATCTTCCAACTCCGTTGACGCCGCCAAATTTTGAAGATGGCTCTTCGGAACATGGATGGAAGTCGATCTGGTCTGCCTTGGATCATCTGCGATCACCGTATAGCAAGAATCCCGAGCTCCCAAGTTCTCCGGAGCCTTCTCAAGACCAAGTCTTGGATTGCATTGACGATAATAACTCCATTATGATGTATGGCCCGTTGGAACCAGATGACACCTCACAAGTCGAGATTGCATGTTCGGAAATCGTATCTGTCAATGGGGATGGAGAGGAGATACGCACCCCCCAGCCACGTTACGTCCCCCTTCCCTCGGAGTCTTTCTCGGATGACGTGGTGGTGGGTAGCCCTGGTCGCAGCCCCCTTCCGCGCTTCATTCCACTGCCCTTTGAGTCCATCGATCAAGTGCTAATTGGTGGCGGCATACGCAGCCCTCAGTCTCGTTTCTCTCCGCTTCCTTTGGAGCGAGTGCTATCAGGTGGACGGAGCCCCCAGCCACGCTCCGCTCCACTCTCTCCACTCTCTTTTGGGTCCATCGATGGAGTGCTAGCAGGTGGTAGCGGAGATTCGTCTAGCATTCCATCGGAGGGTGAATCAGAACCTGCCTCCGAGCGAAATGCACCAGAGCCAGCGGGGGGCAAACCACCTGTGAAGGAATATCGCATCTGGTTACCTTCACTCACAAAGATTTCCGTCCAAACAATGTGGTGGGGATTTCGAATGTAAGTACCATGGCGTATTTGCGATGTGTTTGACGCAACCGCCTATGCTAGTTACCTCCCTCCTCCTGTTCTGGATGTTCTTAATAACAAGCAACTTGAGGCAGTCAAGCGTGCTGCAATAATCACAACTGCTCTTCAGTGGCTCATGGACCATCTGCCAGTCGCGCTGCTCCCACCACAAGTACGCCCTGGCGTGGCCATTCTTCGCCACCTGGTCCCTTATGTGGGCTACATGGGCGGATTTATCGCGTGGACTTGGTCCGCAATTCGGAGTTTTGATAAAGGCATGGTTATTTTCTTACCACCTGCCGAGTCGCGGCTAAACCAACCGTAGGCTATGGTGTTGTTCTGACTGCTACGTGGTTGCTCCCATTCATATTGGTGCCTGGTACGTGGGAAGCGGACCAAGTTCCAAAGAATATGAATCCACAATCATCCCCTTGAAGCTACCTCTTCGTGACCTTGTTCTTGTTCATCTTTCTCGACGTTTACGAATTCGCGTGTTGCTTGTGGCCCATCTTCATTTGAACTGACTGTATCACATAGACACGGATTGCCTGTATTGTATGATAACGACATTCTCAACAGGACTGTTTCTACTTATGACGCACTGAAACCAACCACGAATGACGTCACACCATTGAGCATATATTTAAGGGGTCAAATTCAAGCCCAACATCGCCACAACTTCAACCTGTCTTCTACCATGGTAGTCAATCCAGAGGAACGTGCTCGTCTTGACCCGTTCTCGCGCATTGCGGAAAGCAAGGATGTTCCACTCCTCCAGAGGATCACAGGTTGTCTTCACTTCCTGTGTTTGCGAGTCCTATTATTCACCATCCCGTTCTTTAGATCTACAGACAGTGGTAAAAGCTGCCAAGACTGGGATGTTGGTCACTCGTGATTCCAACGGTAATCTTCATTCCCGTGCCATGACCCCCGTGAACGGTGCGCGCGAATTGTCCTTACCGCATTTCTCCCACTCACCCTCTTAGTGCCCGGCGATTCCCAGTTGACTCTACTCTTCTTCGCAAACAACGTCTCCTCTAAATTTGAGGAGATCGAGAACGACTCTCACGTCAATGTCTCTTTCTTTGACCCCTCATCGACGGATTGGGCATCTTACTCTGGAAGAGCCCGGGTGACTCAAGACAAGGCGCTCATTCACAAGCATTGGTCGAAATAGTAAGCTTTCCGAGCTAGGTCATTATTTCCTGCAGCTGATGGCCGCCGCCCAGCGTTTCTGGTTACATTGGCAATCTCGGAGATGGCGTGCACAAAGGGGACGAGGGGGATCCTAGAGTCGCGGTCATAGAAATCATTCCCGACGAAGTCAAGTATTGGATTTCTCATCAATCGACCATCTCTCGCACCGTTCAAGTCGCGTTCAGCGCCGCTGTGGGCAGAGCCACAGCCCCTGGTGAGTTGCGAACGATTTGCAAGGAAGAGGTCAGTGTGACGCATGGCGGAATTTGATTGCGGTATTGAATTGCCATGCTGCAGATCCAGTTGGCCCGGGAATGTACCAAGGATTGACTGCAGGGCCGCATGTGAATAATAGCACATCGAAGCTGGTATTGGTTTTCGGGGTACGTGTACAGTCACTAGCGGCGATCCTGTCACGATTTTTTTGATTCAAATTGTGAATGACTATTTCCTGTGGTCCATCTGTCTCAATCCTGATGCACCGCTTCTGTACAACTTCCAGCAAGGATTGATGAACCTTGATCGACGGCAAGGTAGCCATCGTATGCGTTGGCAAGGACAAGCATCGAATTTTGAGATGAAACTAGTTCTTGTCTATTCATGTTATCGTATTTGACAGTATTCAGTGACTCGTGGAATAAGCAACATTACATCGATTGTGAGGGAATGTATCCGGGGGTTGAACGTTGATATACAAGATAATTCTGCTTTCTGGTTGGGGGACTTTTGGAGCGCAACTGGTGGACGGAACTACTCATCTCATAAAAGAGAGCGTTTTCACAAGTAAAAGCGCAAGGTTCTAGTGCCAGTGGAATGTTTAGTATAGTAGACCTGATCTTGGAACAGGTGTAGTCGCTTACGACAATAAGAGAAGACATGCTCAAACGCCGCTGACGCAATTTGGTTTCATCATGAACTTCAGTTCCATGAATAGCTTGGTTTGATGTACACAAAGTCTCGCTTTGCTGGATTCATTATCCATTTAGTGATCATAGGCATCTCAGACTAAAAACACACTAGATGCAAGATATCCGTTCGAGATGGTGGTTCGTAGGGCTCTTCATCCCCAGCTGATGCCTGTTTGACATGGTGTGAAAATTTCCCATCAATGGGAAACAAAGAAAGGAAACCTACCATAATCCTCTCACGAACTGACGGCTTCGCCCTCGGGTAAGGATGAAATCTCAACAGGTATGATGAACGGTAGGAAGGAAGTCGGCTGGTATCCATTGGAGCGTTAGGAAGGAAGAGGGGATGAAAGGGAGATGTTTTTCCAGCTTCAAGGCACGGCAAATCAAGTCACGATAACAAGGGAAGGAGGGAGAAAAAAATCAAGGACACATTTGCCAGTTGAACTCAGACTCCGTGTCCTGTCAGGGAAACATGACGGCAAGACCGCACCAAACGCGCATAAGCTTGCGGAACTCGGTTTGTCGTAACGACCAACTGCTACATCTGTGCTGTGACATTTTGCTTCCGCGGAAGTGTCAGTAAGCAGTCGCGCACCCACTAGTGCTGCTTGTTGGAAGACTTCTGACGATCATCCATGAATCAAGGTGAATCTTTACCGCCACTGGCACCCTGAATCGAGAAAGGCCTCGAGCCTGGGCTAGACCACTCAGGATTGGAACACCGCTTGCCAGAAAAAACAAAGTTGCGGACGCCTGCGGTACAGGTAGCACAGGGCCAAGATC
>JBBPLF010000224.1:0-43120 GCA_038089615.1 Aureoboletus auriporus
AAGACCAGGTATACCGTTGAAACCGACAGATGAAAGTGCACCACCAATTGATTGGTTTTTTATGACAATACCAGGTGCGATGGTCACCTGGTCCAAATCTATCTATCATTAATGCATAATCTAGGGGGAGATAAGATTACAAGATCCTTACACTCCAATCCCGAGAAACTGAAATTACCCTCCCCAAAACTACTCCTGTCGTAACTGACATTGACTGAATTTCCTGTGAAAATACTGGTGGCCGTCCGATTATACGGCTTGCCAATGCTACGACAAGTATCGTATCTTTTAATCAATGTATATGGCCTAATCGGTGATTCAGACTCACCCACACCAAGTACTCGCAGAAGAGGTATCAAAAAGAAGATTATAGGATGTCACGGGGTCTCCGATACCGATACTCGTCGTGTAAAATGTTATTTGGTTGTCCGCTGGAACATTAACAGCTGCATTAGCTGCACCACGACTGCGCAGTGCAGCACGAGCCTGATTTCCGTTGACTTTGACCTTGGTCAGTGCAAGGCTGAAGCTCGAAGGGCTGGCAAAGGCGCATGTTGCGAACAGAACTGGGGAGAGTGCAAGAAACGGCCGCATGCTGGACTTGGAAGTGGATACCAGTGGAAGACACGCTGCTGGACATCTTATAGCGTCTGGCTATGCTAGCCGAGAACCTACCCGTAGGTGTTAGAGGGGGTCCGTTTTGCCGGCAGTGGTGCTCACAAAACTGTCAAAAAAAACAAACGCTTAGGAATTCTTATCCGACGTCTACTGGGTACTTCGAGTTAGTTCCTCTGAGTAATTTGAAAGTAGTAAAGTGTTACGCGTGCATGTGAAGAAGAGTCACAGAGGGAATACGTAAGGCTAGGAGGAAGGGGTACTTACATACTGAATAGTAGATACTCGCCTGCCATGGGACGATTCATAGTACAATTGCAACTCGACTCATCGAGCTCAACTCCCCTTAACTACGTAGCCGATGAGTCCTCATTCAATCTCCGAGTGACATCGAAGTACAGCATTGATACACTAGCGGATACCCGGCTCCAAATTCAAGTTGATTGCTAGAAGACAACGGCTGACAAGTCTCGTTAATTTCGACAGCGACTTGTCGATAGCACCTTCCAAGGAAGTGGAGCAGAAAGCTTACGATGAGCTCTCTACAAAGATGGTCAAGGTATGAAAAATATTGAATGAAATCTTGAAAGTAATACAACTCACGTACTACTCTCATCCAAAACCGACGATGGGTCCACCGAGCCAACCATTAGTTTGTATGTTATATGGAACATAACGAGAACATCAGGGCGTCCGAATGTTGTGAATACGAACTTACAGAAAACAGTCAGAACTACGTGGGCCGTGCCGAGTATTACTATTACGGAGGGCCATCAGAGAGGACGGGAACCGAGACAACGTGAGTTGTACCGTGTAATAGTTACGTGGATGTTAGCATCACCACGCTGGGCTTGTGGACAACCCAAGCTACGAAACTCCGTGCGTAAAAGATCGTTTTGATAGTTGGCTGAGAGGGTGTGTGCTGATGAACGACCATACAGCTTACTAAACATAATAGAATTTGAATAATCCACTCAATACTACGTAGGACGAAGAACACGCACGCTTGCAGACATGTGACTCCATAAAATGCGGTGGTCAGAACGCTGGTACCAAAGGAAATTGATTCGTAAATTACGTACACAGCCTGAGGCTCATAGAGTGGCACAACTTGGTTGACAGTGCATCGGCTCGACTCTATTAGCAGCACATGTCATGACTCGGATCAATTGATTATTTGGCAGTATGGAACGCCGGACAATCGCGCTACTTTGACGTAAATGTTTTCAAGTCCAGATGCATTCGGCATCTCGGCACGACTGACCTAGTTTATGATATTGATATTGATATGTTATGTACGACGGTGGGATTTCCAAGATGAAAGTGTTGGTGACTCGAGCGAGGGTGATGGACGGCGACAGCGAAATTACCGTTTCGGAGCCTCGGAGGTGGACATGCAGCATTCCTTATACTTCCCTTAGTGCTCTCACTTTATAGAGCAACTGTCGTCATTTTCTCTCATTATAAATCTTCCAAGACCAGCGAGACCAGCGAGACCAAGGGTTGACAAACTCGTGAGAACGTGCGAAGTACCGAATGAGGCCCAAGGCAGCGAAACGGAGTCCTGAGATGGTGAATCGGTGCTCTGCTTTGGTTATCTAACAAATATAGCGTTTTGCTAGTACACGACTGTTCTCACTCTCTACATATACATATTACCCGGGCAAAATGGCTGATCCAAAGGATCAATGAAGCATCACTGACAACCATCATGTCAGGACTTTTAAATTAAAATCATCAAGATAAAGTAAAGATGTTTTCCTTTGTGAACAAGCTCAGATATAGCTCGGCTCGACACTAGAGAGAAATGATTTACGTTTGTGCAAATCCAATGCGGCGGGCATCCGCGTCTAAGACCTGCATGAGTGGTCAATGAGCGTATGCATTTTCAATCCATGAGGATCCGCTACTGACCGTATAGTACCTCTCCATCCACTTCATCCCTAAAGCGAAATCCAATCCCTGTCCACTACGGGATCCCGAAGGGCCAACGATACCGTAGTATTTCCCAGGAGTTGCACCCCATCCTGCATATTCAGCTGGTGGAAGCAACTGGGCTGCGATGTCCAAAGTGAACACCGTGTCGGCGATTGTGAAGTTGAGACGCTGCATGGATGCGACGGAGCTGGAAGGGATTTCAACGAGACTCAAAGTCGAATTGTACCTTGCCCCTGGGATTGCTTGCAGGTAGATATCAAAGAGATCGTCTGAAAAGAGGAGCCCTAAATGAAAACGACGCTCCTGTTAAATCACGCATCATGTCAAAGTCAGAAAGAAAACATACACGGGGTACTAGCATCGACGATCCCAGCAGTGGAAGTGGGGATGATTGTGTAGTTTCCATAGGTAGTCGAAGTCACGTTGATACCCCAGTATTTGCTGGATGGGTGTGTGTTTGTCATGGGAACGTAGGCCACCTCACCCTCGTACTGTATACACCTCATATGAGTCGGCTGAGAAACACGAGACAAGAACTCATCCATACCAAACTTGGATCAGTCCCTCCGTAATTCAATACACCATCTACGCATCTCATCCTTAACGATACGCAACCATCAGGGCTTGAGTACTCACTTGAGTCACTATTGTTTCCTGAATAAGGGACGAGGTAAATACCAAGTATTTGCTTCTCGACAAGTCCCTGCGACACAAGGTTATTCATGACCGTTGGAATCGTCGCAGTTTTATCAAGTGAAAGCGCGCCCCGTGTAAGTTCGACGGGCCCCAACCCGAGCACACCATCAAGACCAGGTATACCGTTGAAACCGACAGATGAAAGTGCACCACCAATTGATTGGTTTTTTATGACAATACCAGGTGCGATGGTCACCTGGTCCAAATCTATCTATCATTAGTGCATAATCTAGGGGGAGATAAGATTACAAGATCCTTACACTCCAATCCTGAGAAACTGAAATTGCCCTGCCCAAAACTAGTACCGTCGTAACTGACATTCATAGATTTTCCTGTGGAAATACTGGTAACCGTTCGATTATACGACTTGCGAATGCTACGACAAGTATCGTATCTTTTAATCAGTGTATATGGCCGAATCGGTGATCCACACTCACCCACACCAAGTATTCGCGGAGGAGGTATCAATAAGAAAATTATAGGGTGTCGAAGGTTCCCCAATACTGACACTCGTTGTGTAGAAGACCACTTGGTTGGACGCTGGGACAGTGACAGGTGCATTAGCTGCGCTCCGCAGTCCAGCACGAGCACGATTCCCATTGAATTTGACCTTGGTCAATGGAAAGCTGAGACCTGAAGGGCTGGCAAAGGCACATGTTGCGAACAGAAACGCGGAGAGTGCAACAGACGACCTCATGCTGAACTTGGAAATTGGATGGAAGATACACTCAAGGACATTTATAATGTCTGGGCACTTCATATAACGCAAGCGAGATTGCATGTAGCGGTCGGCCGAGAAGCTAATGGGCGTTGGAGTTCGACATATAAGTAAGTACCGGCGCCGGAAATTGAAGGGTTTTTATCATCCAACTTGAACGCCTACCGTGAGGTACTTAGCAATTCGAAAGTAACAAATTACTATGCGTGAAGAAGAAGGGAATTTTTGGACCTGTAGAGGAAGGGTAAGAGTACGAACTGAACCATGCAAGTCAGCCTCCCAGGTGAACGCGAGTCCGACGTCGCCGGCGGTGTGACCGTTCGTGTAGGGGATAAAGTGCTTCTCTGCAGCAATGACTTTGCCCACGGAATATTGGCGCATTTAACCCTAGATAGGACGACGTGATTTGAAAATGTGTTCTAGCACACACCTCGATTAATTTTTGAAGTAGAGTTTGTGACCGAGGCAAGCGAAGTACGTCACTTTGACGTACGGGAGATCAAATTTCAAAGTTACACCTTTGCTCGGAATTATCCGATTTTCCTTGTTCTTCCAAACATCACCCGACCATGCCCAACAGAGTTTGCACCAACTTTGCGTTTCAATAAAAAAAAGACTTTGTGCACAGATAAACCTTGGCAGTATCGGAATGCTTGAAGGGCGATCGATCGGATCGGAATTTCTGCTCTTCCATAACAGTGGGACTGTCGCGAAATGAACCCAAGGGGAATTACTGCGGGTGTCGTTACCTTATTCGCGTTCTGCGTTCCCGTGTTGACGAACGAGGCCCTTCCGTTGTTCAATAGCAACAAGCAACCCGTGTACAACCTGTCACTCATTTTGACTAGATGTGACTAGTCCGAGCTTGCCGAAGTCAATACACAAATTGGGACGATCGCCCCTGGAGATGTGGAGATGGGTCGCGCAGGATGTCCATTATCCTAGGTGAAGCTTTGAAGTCAGATTTCCGAAGGAGTCGCGGTGTGATTGATCGTCTGCCACGACTTCGCTGCAGGTGCGTATGTGCGGGGGAACGCACTATGCACTGTGGCATATCTGTTATCGAGTATTGCTATCCCTTAGCGGACTCCATCTATAACTATTGAAGTATGATATCAGCCTTAGAGAACTTGCCTCCCGCCATCACTTCGACTTAGCTAAGGTCATCTGCATCAACAACGACTCTGACTCCGAGTGTCGTCCTATGTTTGATACACTAAAGAAAATGCTCGGTATTCAGACAACAGAGCACCATAAGATGCGCACAGAGACTTTCTTATTCTCAGGATCTGGTGAGCAGAATTGTCATTCATCTGAACAGCGTTTGTGCTAAAACAGCGACGGTGCGTCATAGCGTATTTTAGCGATCGTGTTCCAAAAGCTTTCACAGAAGAATGGGGTAAGTTTCTGAGTCATTGTCCAGTGACATGGGAAATGATATGACTCGGATCTAAAATCTGCAAAGTTGCACATGGAGGGGAGATCTCTTCAGGAACAACTTTGGACGTGCGAGCTCGGTATTTCTTTGCGACGGACCCATCAGATCCCTGGGTAACAAAGTTATTTTCAAAGTCTGTCATGGTAAGCATCACAATTGACGATACGATGTTGGACGGGAGATATATGCGCTAATACTAACGTTGGTTCGCTGTTTTGTAGGTGATCCATGCGGGTTGGATCGCACATTGCGTTAGCGAGGTCTTCCGAGTACCCATCGCAGAGTATATTCTCGACGGTAGGCCATTTCATTGTCCTTCCTTCTTCTCCCTTGTTGCAATATAAGTACGTACCTAACTTTGAATCTTCTTTTATCCGATAGACAGCTTCATCCCTGGACCCCCGTACAAGTTGATCACCAATGAACACGAAATACATGCTCCGTTATCTGGCGAACATGGGCCGATGCCCATCCATACCTCCGACACCCCAAGCACCCCGACAAGCATGCCACGAAAACGCAAGCGAGAACAAGCCTATTTCGATTCTCCAAGCGGCTCCCTCGTATTCTCTGGATTCGATAAAGACGGTTTACCACGGCGGCCGAGGAAGCTACGCAAGCTCCGGTTCGATCCATCATTCAGTCCAGAGGGCGGAAGACCTAGTAGGGAGGCGACGCGTGTCACAGGTCTGAATTGGCTCCGGGATGCTTCGAGGAAAAGCGACGATTTTAGCGAGGAACATGATCAGCATGATGGGCCATGTGGGCTAAGTCACATGGCCACGCTACGGGTGCCCGACACACCTGAGACCCCTCTCACCAACGAAGTGCCGACGGCCCCATATCGAAACTCTTCTGTACATGATGATCTCCCAGACCCAACCCATGTGTCTTCGCCTGCCATTTCTATTGGTATTCAGGAGAAAATACCGCCTGTCCGCATGGTCGATTTTGTCAACCTAGCACCGCCCATCAGAGCGTGGCGTTTTCCGGAGACCGCTGCTACGAAATCCGGGGACACGGGTATGATGCTGTCGACTACGAAACTCACCGATCACAAGGTCAAGACACCCAAGAAGATCAGCTTTGCGGATCATGCTCAAATATGTGTGTATGCGGTCTCGCCCAAACGACAAGATGCCAAGGACGCTATTATGGCAGGCCCCGTACGACAATGTTTCGGTGAAGATAACGAGGATAGGCTGGAAGTGAATAGGATGACTTGGCTGAGCGACAAAATCGAGGGTTACGTCGAATCAACTGCAGAAGCGATGCAAGACTTGGTGGTCCCACAGATTTACTCTCTGAAGGTGAACGACAGTTTCGCTAGGAGCCTTGATAAGGATCAGTCCGAAAACGACGCGCTCACATTGACGATGGAGAAAGTGCAGGAAATGCGACGTTGTCTCCTCGAGTCTGCGGCGACAAATGACACTGACAATGGCCAGCTCGCAACCTTGTTCGAGCTGGGAAAGACCTTTCGAGGAATGGCATTTCGACATGTTTGGTGAAAGTGTTTAGGCAAGTTGAGGGGGTTCATGGAGCAACGAATCGTACATGATTGCATTGTTTCTTGCCAATTCCATGGTTCTCGAATACACTGGGTTCGCTGGGCAGTGCATGAACGATCTTGATGTAAAATTAGAGAAATGATGAATGAAACTATACAGGATTAGTGTACATTGATGACGGTATGTTGGTGAGAGTGAGAAAAGACGTCCGTGGAAGCACAGGAACTAATTCGTCACAAGCGGCGGAGAAGACCCGGAGATTGGTCTAATGATCCGGCATACGGATGGCAAGGCAAGTTGCGACAATGAGGTCCGCCATACGCTGTGCGGGCTACCCATCAAGATCATCAAATGAACAAATGAATGTACTTGGTTTCTCGCACCTGATGGATACGGAGCTCTCCATCTTTGGATATCGCAAACACCGTGATGCGGTAAGTGGCCACAACCTCGTCCTGGGAGTTTAGACACTACGCGAGTACAAGGCTCCTCTCCCCTCAGTTATCTTTTCTAGTAGGACTATCCACGTACATTGATCTTGTTTCCCCATAACCCTGAACTCGGTTGCCAGCGGTACTCTCTGTTGTCAAGGTCTTTGAACGAGTACGTTCCATCCGGTGTACCTCTCCTGCGATGAACCTCGACCGTGTCGTGTTCCGCACCGATAACGATCCTAATGGGACTTCGATCGGTTGTTATCAGCGGCGGACCGAGGTAGGGCGACTTGACGCGACAGACAAGCACACCGTTCGGACCACCGACACGGAGTGCAAATTCCCACCTCGCTGACATTCGGGTTCCCTTTAGAAAATATCTGACGTCTCGATTAGCATGTACACGAACAACGAGGTTGAGAAGAGGTACTATTTGAAAATTCCAAACGGGCGACCGTGCAGATGCATATATTAAGTGGAAAGGCTCACTTGGGTGTTTTCTTGTCCTGCGCCCTAATGATCTTGTCGTCGCCCCAGATGCCGCCGATTCGGTATACATGTAAACACAATGGGCGTACTTCTGTGGCCATCCCAGACAATGACGCTCGAGGTGTTACCGGCATAACAATCAAGAGTTCGAGGGACGATGTGTGACAATTGGTCGTTCTAAAATGGGCCCCAGGGAGGCACGTGGTGCGCGGTATCGGCGTTGTACGGATGGGTCTGTGGGTTTCACATCGACGGCTGTCATCAAGTATAAGAAGCCCAGGTATGCGCAGTCCGCTGATCCCCTGTGGCTGAACAATAAGCGCTGGAGCACCTGAATCGGATAATCGTTGTAGATGTAGTGACCGGATGGCATAAAAATCTAAAGTTGGTCTTTGTGGTTTTGAGTAATGGTCACCGGCAAGTTGCGCGCCGATTCATTTGCATGAGATTTTTACTTGCCCACAAGCGCGGTGCTGCGACTCAGGAGGATCCGAGCATGAGGCCTTGAGGTTCAGGGTTGGTGTATATTGCAAGTACGGTGTACTTTGGTGCGGTACCAGTGAACACGTGTAGCCTATCTGTGTCTCTCATCTTTGTGTGCATGTCCGTTCGTCATGGTCAGAGTGTTTCCTCTTTCAAGATGGGCGCTGTTTCTCATAGTAGTTCTCCGTCTTCTATCCACCAGTCACCATATGACGCTGATGCGAGAGGTCTGATCAAGGCGATGCTTACCATAGATCCTTCAAACGGACTCAAACCATCCTTTAGCCCCGTCACGTCTTTCCCGCTTTCGATAGGTTCTTGTCGCTGGTTATCACGACCGCAAATGGGTTGGTTTTTGAGATTGGATCCGCACGAACGGGCTAGAATACCAACAGACCTTAGGCTCCGGTCTGTACACTCACCACAGTCAGCGGTTTCAAGCTGTAGCGCTGATGCCGATGGTCGATGTACAAGTAACATGTTTCACTCTCTAAAACAATCCATTTTGAATGCTTTCAGGTTCAATTTGAGGCGTCAAAATTGGGAACCGAAGCAACATGGAAACAGCCACCTGGGGAAAACGAACTCATCATTATGCTGGGCTTTGCCGTCAACACCACTTGCAACTTGAAGGGTCTTTATGTGGTACGAGGTGATAAGTTGCCGTACAAGCGATGAATTGATTCATGAAGATATATATCAATGGGACCGTTTGACGATCCTCTTGTCTTCGTTGGTTTCGATGACAGATGTCCCGGACTTTGCAAACGGTGTCTGGATCATAGTAATTTTCTCAGCCGGAAGGAATCGGTGGAAACCTCAAGACGGTTCCTGCAGCAACGCCAAGGCTCCTCGTGGAACTAACGCGAAGTGGACCTCCAGACCCGATACAATCTTGGTGTGTTCAAGCGGAGATTGATGTTGAACGACCTCGTAGTTTGTGCCGTAAGTACTACCACGATCCATGATCCATGTTCAATGTTTAAACTGCCGATCTGAACGTTTGAACAAACACCGGTTGACAAGGGAAGAACATAATGACCGCACACAAGCTCAAGAAGCTCAAGATTATACCACACCAAGTCTTCGACCTATCATTTTCTCGTCAAATCGCTTCCATCTGCTCGGGGATTGAATTCTAACTCTGCTTGTATGTCATTGGAGCAAATAACTAGCCGAATTGTCGCTGTTCTGTACCAGTGACCATCATTTCCTGTTGCTGCTGCCAGAGACAAGCCATGGTCACTATCGCCGCATTGCATTCCTCGGGCCCGCTATTAGGTCAACTATACGGGGCATTCTATTTTGCTACCATCATGACGACTGCATTTTTTGGGGTCGCATGTATGCAAGTGTGAGCGTTGTTTGTTCCAAAGTGTATTGAAGTGATGGAACCAAAGTACGTGACAGATTCTTCTATTATGTCCAGTAAGGTCCACTTTCATCCTTGTACTTGTTCACTAATTCACTCTTGGTTGTGTTCTAGCTACCAGGACGATTCCTCACGCATGAAGATCTTCGTAAGTTAAGTTGTGAAAAGTCGAGCCGATAACGTACCGTCCCTCATAGGTAGCGGTTATATGGTAAAGCTTGTGTTGCTCTGGATTGCAGTGATCCTTATTTAGCATGCTAGGGCGCTAAATGCGGCCCATCAAGGATTCGTTGTTGCTGGATGTTCGTTTCTTATGCACGAAATTGGGCCTCTCATTCATATTGTTCCCCACAGCATATAGATCAGCCATGGCTCTACTGACACATCCACTGTCGTTTCCGAGATGGTAAGCCATCGTTCTCAGAATCCCTATTGTTACGCATTGACAATGTTTCCAGCATTTTCCTCGTAAGTCCTATCAATGACTTTTATTCGAATGCCTACCAATTTATCACAGTTGCAACTTCTCTTTACGGTACACATTCATTGTTGTGCCCAGAACGCATTCTGATATCATCCAGTGCATTGTCGGAGTATCTTCACAGGGCTTCTTCGCCTATCGGATCTATGTCCGTGAGTCTCGGTCTTTAATTCTTTGTCCTTGTTTCATCTGCTCATGACAACTCAGTCAGTAAGAATAATTTTTTGGTACCACTCATATGGGTAAGGAATCCATAGACATGATTTCAGTTTCGTTCAAACCATGCATATAGATCCCCCTAGCCATCCTCCAGACCGGTAAGGCTCGTAAACAGCATAGGCTACGAAGTCTAATATTTTTCAAGTGTCTGTTGCCCGTATGGTGCTACCTACATAAATTCATGCAGCATATGCTCACGATGGCGATCTTAGTTTATTTCGGAAAAGCGTTGTATAGTGTTGATCAGTGAGTCCGGTTCCTTACTCCAGATTACAATTTATTTACTAATGCTCGCTTTTCGCATTCAGCATGACACCTGGAGTCGTTCCGATCCATGTGATAAACGGCAAACCATATTCGGTAAGGTACATTCAAGGTACTGAAACGAAGATCTCATCTTATGAACAGACCCTATACACAATATATCTCGCTGTCGCTGCTGTGGTGGATGTGTTGATCGCTATTTCTATGACTTTCTTACTAATCCGCATGCGCATTGATATTGACTGTGCAAAGTAAGTTCGTTTTAGCGAACTCTAGGGGTACTTGACCATGAATTTTGGTTTGTAAGGACAATTCATGTCTTGCAACGTTTGGTCGTGTTTTCGGTAAACACAGGTATTTGGACGGCGACATTTGCTCTCTTGGGCCTTATTCTAGTGCGTGATGTTCGTTATTAGTATACTTGTCCACAATATTCTCATCCACACACTCTAGCTGCATGTCTTTCCGACACATGCGTTCTACGTGTTACCTGTTATTCCAATTTGTGGAGTCTACACTAACACTCTTCTTGCCAACTTGAACGCCAGAATGTATATATCACGTGTCGATATGGAGTTCTTCCCAAGAAGTGAGCATGTATCGGATAGCAGGACCGACCGACAGCGAGAAGAGACAAGTTTCTCTTTCGCACAGGTGAGTTTTTTGCAGTCCTGTGGTGATCAATTGGGTATCAAATGGTGATTGTAATACTAGGGCGTTTGGACTACCACGAGGCTGACGGTGGTTTCGGATAACGCTGAGCTGACATGACAGTGAAAGTACAGGCTTGATAGAGTTCGACAATAAATCTAGTCCATTCTTTTGATTATTCGTTCCTTCGACGTTCAACGTTCAACCCTCGTTCTTTTCCCCCGCAGTATTTTACTCAAGATCTGTCCATTAAGCCTGATTGTTTGCAGGCGTTGCTAATCGCTCTGGATAACAATGATAACTTGATCTTTACTGTCTTTTCGGGGTGATACGGACATTTCGAGGTTTTTTTGGCCACCCATCGCTAGTATGTCGCTTCCTGTTTCTGATCCGACTCGGGGCTGCGACATCGACAGATCAACATTGGATAATGCCTCAGCACTCGAAACGCTCATGTAACCTGTAACTGTCATCTTTGCTACATCATTGCCAAATAAACATCTCTGCTACAAAACGTTAATACAAGTGAGCGTATACTTATAACTTCATGCTGGCCGTCAGGGTATACATATTCCAACAGCCAGGCTATTTTGCCAATATGCCTACAATGATGTCTAGCATTCATGAAATTCCATTCTAATAGTTTGGTGTCTGTATCGCAAGGCAGGTAGCAACCAGGAGGTCAGTCATGAATTGACCCGGCTACCAACCGCATGGGTGAATAGACGACATGCAGAGAAGAAAAGGAAACGATGCCATACCGGATAAATGCGCAGCTCACCATCCTTGGATATGGCCATTACGGTTGCGCGATAAGTAGCCATGATTTCTCCTGCTGTGTCGAAACACTGGAAGAAAGCTGGTAGTCCGTAACGGATTGCATACATTAGATATTCGAAGCAACAAGAACGTACCTGCATTTCGTTCCGCCATAGATGCATGCTGGATCGCCAGCAATACTCTCTATCGTCAAGTCCGCGAAACCACTGCGTGCCTTTAGGTGTGCCGCGTCGTCTTTCTATGCTAATCGGGCGTCGTTCGGAGATGAGGTGAACCATGATTGGTCCTGGAATCTCACAGATCAACGGGCCTACGTAACCGGACGAAACTCGGCCGATGAGAGCCCCATCGGGGCCGTCAGCATGCAGGGCAAACTGCCATTGCGTATCGCGCCGACTCCCTTTGAGATAATACCTACGACGATCCCCGCATTGAACAGAGATGGAATGAAACAAAGAGGGAACCTTACATTTCTGTAATTTTATCTTGTGCTTTGATAATCTTATCGTCGCCAAGAAAACCGCCAACCCTATAGACGTGAAGCGAGAGCGATTGTTTTTCGGACTGCATGGTGTGGAAAACGAGAGAAAGGCACCCTCCACACACGTCCGAGTGCGTACGTGATAGTCGTATGAGAAAAGTTGTATGTACTATGTGAACAAGATTATAAATCGCTGCGGCGAGCTCGACGGCTTCGAAGCTGAATACAGATCATGATGGGGCCGGCGATGCCTCGATGTACGAAGTACCATACAATACATACCTGAGCTCCGGACTGTTGCCATAAGTTCAAAATTCTAGTAGGTATTGTGTGGCATCAAGGTGAAAGTGATTACATAACCAAGAACGTGTTCGTGTAGAGTCGGACGGAATATTTTATTCCCACCGGTCTGTTACTTTACTTTGTTCATGGCGTCCAGGATTGCACTCAACTCCCTCAAGACGTCGGGTGAGCACTGTCTGTGTCGGTGTAATAACGTGCTCATTTCGATAGCACGACCCCGCGCGGTCCCGACCGTCGCTCGGGCTATTTCCGCGTATGTTTCTCTGCTTCACACCACGAATAAAGCATAGTAATGCCATCTATACAGTCGTTCCATGAGTTCTACCAACCCTCCGCCACCAGCAGAGCGCGCATCCGAAATCATTAACAACCTTCCCTCTTCCCCCGGCCTCGTCACCAAGACCGGTGCAGCTCTCCTTGGAACGGGTCTCCTCGCTACTGCTATTTCTCAAGAAATCTATGTCGTGAACGAGGAGACTGTCGTTGCTGTTGGCACTTTTATCCTGTTCGCATATATTTACCGGGTATGTGCATCGGTACCGCGTGGATTTGTTGGCAAATGTATTCGTTGGACTTTAGGCAATCCAAGAACCCTACAAGAGTTGGGCAGGCGGTCACGTTGAACGCATCAAGGGTGTTCTTAACGATGCACGTGCTGGGCACACACAAGCTGTCAAAGACCGTATCAACTCTGTCGAGCAGATGAAGGACGTCGTTTCGCTCACGGAGGGTCTCTTTGGTCTCTCAAAGGTCAGCTCTTGCGTTTGGACATGGATGTGTGTTTATCTATGGTACAGGAAACCGCCAAATTGGAAAACGAAGCTTTCGTACAGCGCCAAAAGGTTGCATTGGCTAGCGAACTGAAATCCGTCCTCGACAGCTGGGTCCGCTATGAGCAGCAGCAGAAAGAGAGCGAACAGACTGAACTGGCCAAGAGCGTTATTGCCAAGGTTCTGGCTGGCCTCAAAGAGGAGAAGACGCAAAAAGACATCCTCGCCAATGCCATCACAGAGGTTGAGCGTATGTAGTTCCATCATTGATTATGTATTGTTCTTCTCATGCTCCAACAGGCCTGGTCCAAGCAAAGGCTATCTGAATGCATACCTGGTCGTGACTAGCTAGATTATGATAGAAGACTCGTTTGTAACTCTTTCTATCACACCATTTGCGAGTACCAGCGTGACCCATAAGACCAAACAAGACCAAAGCAAGGGCAGCCGAGACGACGCGTTGGCGCGCCAAAACGCGTCCGGGAACGCAAAGCATTCGCTTTTACCCGCCAACGTCTTTCGCCTCAACCGCGCAGGTCAATCGTTAGCAGGATGGACTCGGACCTCATCAAGCTCGTCAATCGTCTTCAAGACACATTCAACCATCTCGGTGCGTGCCAGCCCTCATATACGTTCATTTGGGCAGTGGGTGATCTCACGTCGCCCAGGTGGTGAGCTGGATATGCCACAGCTTGTAGTTGTAAGTCGTCTCTCACACTGGGAAGAATCCGCTGATCCCCGTTCAGGTGGGCAGCCAGTCAGCAGGTAAATCAAGCGTGCTGGAGAAGTCCGTCCTGACCCTTGTCTTCCTTCTCGATCACTGACGTTAAATAAATTCGCATACAGCATCGTTGGTCGAGATTTCCTTCCTCGTGGTCAAGGCATTGTCACACGCAGACCCCTCGTTCTCCAACTTATTCACACTCCCATTCCGGATCCTTCCTCCAGTCCACCCCCTTATACCGAATGGGCTCAGTTTCTTCACATCGAAAAACGATTCACAGATTTTAATGACGTTCGTCGCGAAATTGAGCAAGAGACATACCGTGTTGCAGGGCAGAACAAAGGCATTAGTCGGCTGCCGATTTCACTCCGAATATATAGTCCCAATGTCCTGGACCTTACCTTGGTAGATTTGCCAGGACTCACCAAGGTATATATATATATGATGTATCTCCTTCATCTGACTTAACATCTGTTCTAGATACCGGTGGGCGACCAACCAAGTGACATAGAACGCCAAATTAGAAACCTTGTCACAGAGTACATCTCAAAGCCGAATAGGTGGGTAGGAGATCACCATTTCTCGTCTGCGGCTGACCAGTTTAAAGTGTAATTCTGGCCGTCTCTCCCGCTAATGTCGACCTCGCCAATTCAGATTCACTGAAACTTGCACGAACTGTTGATCCCCCGGGCCGTCGAACGATAGGGGTTTTAACGAAGCTTGATATCATGGATGCTGGAACGAATGCACTCGATGTTTTGACCGGACGCGTATATCCCCTCAAACTTGGCTTTATTGGTGTTGTCAACAGAAGCCAGCAGGATATCATCTCTGAGAAGAGTATGACGGATGCTCTCGACTCGGAATCCGAGTTCTTCAAAAACCATGCAGCGTATCGCAATATCGCACATAAGAATGGCACGAAGTATCTCGCCCGGACACTGAATCAGGTGTGTAAAGGTGACGAACATTGCGCCATTAAACTACATACATCCCGCATAGGTTTTGATAAACCATATACGGGAGAAACTTCCCGATATGAAGGCGCGTCTGAACACGCTCATGGGCCAAGCACAGCAAGAACTCGACGCATTTGGTGACGCCGCAATCTTTGGTGACAAAAACCAGGTGAGTTGAAGCTTTAGTATGACTTACCTGATCACCCATCGTCCGTTAGCAAGGAGGGCTAATCTTACGTCTCATGAACCAATTTGCACATGACTTCATCGCATCCATCGAGGGCACCAAGGTTGATCTGTCTACTAAAGAGTTATCAGGCGGTGCACGGATATATTACATCTTCAATGACGTTTTCGGTCATGCGCTGGCTTCAATAGATTCGACAGCAGGCTTGGATAATCAAGACATCCGTACAGCAATCCGGAACTCCACAGGTCCACGGCCCAGCCTTTTTGTTCCCGAAGCGGCATTTGATCTCTTGGTGAAACCGCAGATAAAACTTCTAGAAGCGCCGAGTCTCCGCTGTGTAGAGCTTGTTTACGAAGAACTCGTAAAGCTCTGCCATAATTGTACAAGCCCGGTATGCCCATTCAGCCACGTATTTCGAAGTATTTTATTCGTGTCACTGATCTTCGATCACAGGAATTAGAAAGATTCCCCCGCCTTCACGCACAACTGATTGAATGCGTATCGGAACTCTTGCGTGAACGCCTCGGGCCTACATCCCATTATGCTCAGAGCCTCATCGAGATTCAGGCCGCGTATATCAACACGAATCATCCCGCATTCATTTCGGGGTCAGCAGTGGCCGCCCAAATGGCGACATCTCAAGTTCCGAAGCAGCCAAGCCCGCCGCGTGTAAGCTCTAACCACATTTCATCAAATCTGTTGATGACATCTATGACTCATTTGTTGGGATTGGATTACACTAGCCCGTTAGCGCTGAACCTATGAATGGCTCTCAGACACCTGAAGATCCAGATGAATCCTCTACCGAAGAACCCGCGGGCGTGAACGGCGTCCCTTCTCGGGATGGACGCTCTGTATCATCGACAGTCCACGATCGAGCACGGACCGCGGGACCCTCTGCTGTGGGCACTTCTACCAAGTCTTCATCAAAGCCTCATCATGGTCCTCGGCATTCATCTGTACACCCATCCACCCAGTCCCATTCTCATCCAAGCATACCAAGCACATCACCTCACACGGCACGGGAGACCTTTTTGAATTACCTTTTTGGTCAGAACGGTCCCGGTCCCGTCGGTGCAGCGAGCCTTGAGCGACCACATGCGAGCTTGCACCCCGTTCCAACGGGTCGAGATATTTCAACCGCAGACACGCCAAGTCCCACCGGGCTCATGGCGGGTAAACGAACGCTAGACGGTAATAATGCGGTGTATGATATGAGAAGTTTGGGTAAACATATCGAGGCAGTGAGTGCCGACCATATGGGCAAGGGTTCTGCCTGAGTTCTCGTATTGATTTTATTTTTTCCTAGGTGTCGTCGGATAGCGGTTCACAGATGACACAACGGGAGGAGATGGAGACATCACTTATCCGATCTTTAATCGCCTCGTATTTTGCGATCACCCGGCAAAGCATACAGGATCTTATTCCGAAAGCGATCATGCACTTTTTGGTCAATCATTCGACCAAGGAAGTGCAGAATCGATTGGTGGCGACGTTGTACAAGCCAGAGCTGTTTGCGGAGTTGTTGAATGAGGATGAAGCACTGATAGCGGAGCGTACGAGAGTGAAAGCGCTTTTGGATGCGTACAAGGATGCCTTCAAGACGCTCTCGGAAGTCAACCTGAAACCACTATAGACCTAGTTTTCCTTTCTTGTTTTTGAGATTGTAGGTTTGCAAAATCCTAGGATATTCCCAGCTTTCACAAGTTTCGAATGTATCATTTACGATAATTGTCCTATGGATACCCGACAATGCCCGGAGAGTGGTGATATATACAAACCCCGATCGTGACGGGTGTCTGAACGGCCAAAATATACGGCTACTTTATTGGAACGTGGTATGGTACTGACACGGAGCCACAAGCTTGGAAGCACTCGCAATGGCACAAGACCCAAGACCAGGAATAGGTGCGAGGGAGGTCCTCGACGACACCCAATTCCCCGACAACAAAAAGTTCCGACGACGAACGACAACCAATGCCGGGGCGCGCACGCATAGCAAAAGCCTAGACAGGTCCCCCGTCCCCTGCTCTCCCCCGACGCGCTCAAGGCGCGGGTGGGACGATCAAGTTTCGGAAGACGAGGCTGGATGACCCTTGACGGCAATCCACTTGTCTTTGGAGATGATGATGGGATCCTTGGAATCAGAGATGGTGCTGGCAGGCTTATCGGGTTCCTCCTCCGACGTCATGCTCTCCTCTGTGTCTGCTTCGATGCCCCCGTTGCTCGTGTCCGACTCCGAGGAAGACACGGATTCGCTGTGAATGACGGGGATGACGACCTCGGCAGGCGTGCTTGTGGGGAGGACGCCCTCAAGCTTCATGGCTGCATCAGCGCGGTGGGCCTTCTTAGATTTGGAGCGATCCCGTTTCTCGAGCTTCTGTGGAGGTCACGACGGAAAGAGGTTGGCAAGAGACTATGATAGAAGGGAAAACAGGACGAGAAAGTTGTGTACTGACCTCTTTCATCTCTCTCTCCTCTTGCTTGTTTCGGAAAGCAAATCAGCACATGTGGGAAGGTTGTGGGGGGAAAACAGTTGAATTTACCTCCTTGGCTACTTTTTCTTCCCTCTATACGGAGCATTTATCAAAAACGAAGACTAGGAATGGAATAAGAATTGTACTGGACCTCTTTACGTTCCTTCTCCTCCGCCTAACAAG
Organism: Aureoboletus auriporus; assembly: GCA_038089615.1. Lineage (NCBI taxonomy): Eukaryota > Fungi > Basidiomycota > Agaricomycetes > Boletales > Boletaceae > Aureoboletus > Aureoboletus auriporus. Next base: position 18,177 of record JBBPLF010000224.1, read on the forward strand.
TTACACGTAGTTAGTCCAATGCTCGGTCCGGTTCAAATGCATCATGACATACTTCCTTCTTTTCCTTGGCCTCGCGCTGCTCAAATGTCAGCCACCATCAGTCGAAACTTACGATGCGTACACGTACCTCTGCCTTTTCCTTCTTGAGCTTTTCGCGTGTCTCGCGTTCCTGAATAATCCTGGGAAGAGTGTGTCAGTATCCTTCGGAGAGCCTCGGATGAGTCCACAGACCAATCACCAACTTCGTCCACACACTCCCTTGGGCGGACTTTGTTCTTGAGGAGATATCCTTGCAACGCCGCCACCTATGTGCGGGGATATCAGGAGGCCGAAACCAAATTCTAAACGAGGGACGCACGCTAAGTTCACCCTCGGGAATGGCATCTGCAAAACGCTTGGCGAGTTCCGCAATTTCAGCCTCTTCGAGGACCGGAATAGCATGTCCTGGGGCCTTACGTTTGGGTAGAGGTAGATTCTTTTGTGACACGTCCTTCTTCTCTTGTGGCGTGGTCTCTGTCGACAATGCTGCAGAAGGCTTGGAAGGGAAGAAGCACTTGAATATCCCCTCTGCTTGCCACTTTGTTGCATGGGTGAAGTTCACCCACACGTCCATGCGACCCGGTCGGCTGAGGGCTGGATCTAAACGCTCGATATGGTTTGTGGTGGCAAACAACAAGCTATGAGATAAGAGGGTGCGAATTGTCAGCAAAAAACACGCAAATCGGGGATGAAATGCTCACCGGCCCTCTGCCGCAGCGACACCATCAAGGCTGTTCAGCAGGCCGCTCAGACTAAGGGTAGATCCGTCATTCGTCTCAGTGTTGCTGGGCGTTGACGTTGACGTCGTGGGTATGCCAGTGGATGATGAATCACGACTGACGGAACGCGTGAAAGCAGCGTCCAAATCCTCAAGAAGTAAGATACATCTAGGGTTAAATGGCTTAGCATGACCCGGTGAGAGGAAATACACGTCAACCGACCTAGACGGTACATGTCCCATTAATGTCGTCAATGTATTATCACTCATCCTGTATGGAAACTTGTCAGTACTACCCGGAAATGACAATAACTATAAATAGCTTTACCCCTTTGATGACAAGCTGACCACGTAAATGTCCAAGCCTAGTTCGCCAGCCAACGAGTGAATCAAAGATGTCTTCCCACTGAGTAATGATGGATCAATGAATGATGCTTAGCATTGAACGCTATCATACCTTCCCGGAACACCATAAAGTAGGTATCCTCGGCGAAATGGAATCCCTACCACAAACCCGATGAGCGCGAGTGATCACATCATCAAATTTCACCGACCTCTCTCGGCATACCTAGGAGATGAAAGCATTATTTGATGGCCTGGGAGAATTCTAGACTTTACCCACCAATCCTCAGAGCACAGGAAATCCTTGCAATCAGCCAAGAGCATGTCTTTGACGCCGGGCTGAAGCACAATGGAACTCATTGGCCGCTTTTGGCGAGCTCCATTCCACCTCCAACAAGCATAGGTGCTGAGAAGCCCGAGCGCTCCCGAGTAAGCGCCATCGTCACATTACGGAATCAATGACTCACGTATCAGCCATGAAAATATGTACGCGGTGCTCAGCGTCTTTCTCATATTCTCGCTTCGCTTCCAAGACGAGTTTTTTGAGTATATCGTTGTTGCGAGCGACGACGCTAGAACCAATGTAAGCTCTTGAACAGGGCGAACGGGGAACTGAGAATTACCTGATCTTGAGGGACGCCCCATGACCGTAGTCTGGGTAGCGTTTTGTGCGCGTTATCTTTAAAGACCGGAAATGCATGAGTTCTCCGAGGACATGAATGATAATAACTGAATACAGACCCTGAGCCAATGACCACGGTAATAAATTGTGTGGGTTGTGTCTGCCGACAAAGATCAAGATCAGAAGTGGTCACGCTATATCCGGTAAACCGTACCTAAACTTGGCATGAACGCCACTTTGCGTTTTCGACGGCCGTGTACGAGAGCATCTTCGTCATCGTCCTCAGCCTCTTCGTCTTCCAGGTCGCCAGTGGTTGACTGCGTGAGACCATTGCGACCAACCGTACGCGTCGTTATTTCAAATTCACGGCTGCGCCCCCACGCAGGTTGCTAGATCGCACATGAGCGACGTAGGGACTGCGACACTGTGGACCCACTTGCCTTGGACAACCAATGCATCAACCTGCGTCCTGTCAGTCGGAAACACCAAACCTGAAACATGTCGCTTACCAATCGTATGGGTAGTCCTCCTGGCTGAAGTGTGCGGTCAGGAAAAACGCTGTGAAAGGAGGGTGAGCATCCCGGAATGACTGCGGAGGGGCAAAAAAGAAAGGGCATACAGTCAATGAAACCATTCCAAGCGGACATGGAAGCTCGTCTTGCGGTTTCGACGGTCCCGCCGATGACGACGAGTTTCTAGAGTAGATGTTCAGATTCAGCGTGAAGCATGGCGAAAGAGGCGTTGTCTGGGTACCAGGGTGTCCTGAATGGCGTTGGTGTTCATCCCCAGTGGGGAAAGCATGTTTTTCAAGGTGTCCATGTTGAGAAGGAACGAGTGAAAAGGAGGGGGATGCGGGGAGTGGGATGTCTCGCTACGGCCGGTATTTAAGTGATTTATTAGCGCCTCGTGCACATGCAGGGTAACAAGTGAACGGTGTCAATTACTCTCGGTAAACTTCCCGGATAGAGAACAGAGCAATCGAGAATTGCGACTCCCTCCGGAGGTCACTTGGTAGCCATACTCGGCTTTTCATGAGATAAGGTGAATAAGTCGTGTTCACAACCGGCGCTGTACCACTGCTTCACAACATAAGCGTGGTTTCAGGTTACGTCTATCTCAGCCCAAACGAGTTTGATGCACGACCACTCTGCGGTACTACGGGAGACGTGCCGCGATATGACCCCCCTGGTTCCCGCTCATTACGGCAAGCCTACCTGTTGGCGATCGTCTTCACCCTCTGTTGTTGTAGTACATAATTGACTACCCAGATGGATCATGCGCCACGGAGACAATGCTTCAAGCGGGCCCTGGGCCACCGGTGGCCGCAAATAGAAGCGGATTCCGCACGCGGCCCGCTAAGCCACCCCCCTCGTAATGAACTGAGTTGATCAGTATGAATGCGGTTGGAAACAGCAAGAACATAAATCCGGCAGCGTTCAATTCCACACCTGTCAGCCCGACACAGAGAATGGAATGCAGAGGGACCGATTATCCTGTTGGTCGGGCAGACGGCACCAGCGAAATCTCGGATCTAATGCCGAATCGCATCCATTCTCACAGCCGCACATGAATCCTAGACCAGATTTCGGATATGCGCGCTGGCGGCGAGTGCCACCGCCGTCTCTGTGAGGCAACTCCGCTATACAGCAATCTCCTGAGGCGGTGAGTACTACTAGCATCGAGTCCCCTTCTGGCATTCATCTAGGAATCAAACGTGCCTCATTCTCACACTCCCGGGAGGTCCCCCTATTGGACATCCTGTCGGCAGCGAAGCTGAGTCGTCGTGATGCCCAAAGTTCACGGGCCCGAGAGCTCCAAGATTCTGTCAAATCTTCCTTGCGACTCCAACCAAGAGGCCACTGAGAAAATTAATATTCTTATCGGAAAGGGCCAGTCCGCACTGCAGCCTCAACTGGCCTAGACTCTGCCACACGAGTCATTTGGCGGCTTGATGCAATGGTATGCTGCTCATATTGCGGCCCTGCGCGATGATGCTTTCTCTCTTTAAATATTCAGTTTCATGAATTCTCAAAAGCATGATCTCACGGTGCTGTGTGGTGTATGAGTACTTAATATCAACGCGCCACTGCAGCTTGCTTCAAACTCGTCCCATACCCACAGATATAGCACGAGCGTGCCGTCACCACGGTTGAGTTTCAATGCCGAAAACGCAGCGCACGAACTTAATGGTAGATCTAGCTGGGAATACATCAGTCCATATCACACAGGAAGCTCCACACTAACAATCCAGGATACCAATCATAGCAAGTGCATTCGAGCCTGATCGCCTACACCATTTGTCGAGAAGCCGGAAAGGATTGGATCTCAGACCCTTGCCGTCTTCTCCAGATAATCTCTGTTGAAAGTAATGGGACATCTACGCATTTTCCTTTTGTGGACCCAACTTTTTCGACGTTCATCTACTATTGAATCATGTACACCTTGTTAGTGGCGCTCCACCAGTGTGAGTAAAGACAGCGCTGAATCGCGATTGTGACACGCCACACTCCAAGGTTAAGGGTAAAGCATGAGCGATATGTTTCGAGGTGATTCTCATACGTAACTTTAGTGGCACACCTCCGTGGACATGGCTCGTAGAATCCCCCTACTAGCACTTTGTGGTCAACACAAGGCATCGCCACTCCCGTCAGTGGCTGGGAACACGTGATGTCGGGCAGGAAGTGGCGCCAGTACTTATTGTTAAGGGTACGCACTTGGTGATTCGACAATGAAGGTTTCAAGGAAAGGCTGACTTGCTGACGTAGGGAATATCGTGGTTGGTTGCCGTTGATAAATAACACTGATAATGTGGACCCACCGGATCATAGTTTTCGCGGGAGTCAAGTGTTTCAGACAAGATTTATGGTCAAGTCTCGCAGGGCTGGTTGCTCTTGCGGGTCGTCACCTTATTGATGTGACACTTGCGGAATTGCGGATGGAGCTGTCACGTCAACGGAGATGAGGGAGGGGCACTCGTTGGAAACACCTATCGATTAAAAGAAGCGATGTTAAGGAGTAGAATATAAAGCCATACTTTGATCATGAGGTTGCAAGCTGAGTGTAGACGGTCACGCCACAGATGTCAACGAAATGCTAAATAGACATGCGCAGCAGGCGCTGTACACCCCATACGGTTGAGAAAGGACCGAACCTCGGCAAATGTGCATGTTATCATGACGTTCTGCGGTCGGCTGGCAGACTGAGGCAATAGTTATTCATCCCTGAAATATACAGTCATAAGTATGTGCATCAAGTAGTACATTGCAATGATGATAAATAAGGCCAGAATGATATACCGTAAGAGAAGCATGCAGCTCACTTAGTCTCTACGTCTTGGGAGCCCACCCATCTCCATCTCATCAGCGTCATCTCTGGGAGCAGATACAACCAGACCTTCCCTCATTTCTCTCTTCACGCAGAGTTGCTCCGCGATTATTACCGTCCAAGCAGACCCTGCAAACATAACAAGCCAGAAGAACAGTGAAGTAGGAATGGAAGCCGAATAATACGTCGTGAGCACTAGGTGATTGAACACTAATGTTAATGCAAAGTCCAAGATGAAGCGAGGCCGCCGTACGAAGGTGTACAAGTAGTAGATACTATTCGATATGTGAGTTGCAACATGAAAGGGTGCAACACGGAATACGTACTCTGCTGAAGAAGCAATCAACCAGCATGCAGCGATGACCCAACCACGTATAGGGTCTGTCCGTCCATCCCATCGGCCATCTTCCCACCCGCCACCCACTTGCTTCCCGCCACTCCATGCGCCATAATAGGAGCTCCATCGCTCCTCACCCTGGATGCCGCGGACGGTAGGTCGACCGGCCATTTCTCTCCAATCCATTACCATGCCTAAATGATGTTGTGTTTTCCTGGGTGGACATATTTCCAGAAGAGGTTACACACCAACATTGGCGGCACCTCCTTCATACATGAGAGAGGTTGGCTCCGCAAAGACCGTCAGCAGTGGGGGGATGAGGAGAGAAAGAGTGAGGTAGTGTAACGTCTGGATGGATATGATCTAACAACGAGCATAAGGCAATGTAAACTAGCGATAAGAAAAGACATACCTGAGAAACAAGCAGTAAAGGATCCCAGCTGCTTTGTCGTGGGGGTACCATGATGTGCGCGTGTGCGATTTCCCGGGCCGAAAAGGTTGAACTCGGCTGCACACGTGATCGCGCTTAGGTAAGCTAACCCCCGATCATTTGGTTGCCTAATCCGCTGCCTGTCCTTTAGTGCGATGTCCAACCCAACGTACGAACCCATTTCGGCGGATGAAGATCCCGACTTTCGCGTTCGGTCGCATCATGACCTCGTCGTGCGACCACCAGTATACTATGGAGATGGCCCATTCGACCCACCGAGTTCAGAGGACGACTTGGACGAAGACCGCTTCCTCCATAAATCAGAGCGTCACCAAGCGTTGGACTCTGACTCGGAGCCTGGGAACGGCATACGAATGGGACGTGATAATGTCAGTGCCCTCCGTGGCGCACTACCATACTATGAGTTCATTATCCAATTCACCCTTAGCATCCGACTGCCCTGAGGTATCTCATATACTCTCTGGCATCACTGGTGTTCTTGTCGGCCAGCATTGGCGTTTTTGCCGCAATCAATCTGTACCATGGGAAGCCGTACCATGCAACAAGAATGCGTAAAGTATCGCTCGACCACATATTCAACGGGACATTTAGCGCATATACTCGAGGTGTTCACTGGGTCCCTGAAGGTATGTAGCTAACCAATCCTCATTCGTCACTCATGTTGCGCTAGCTGGAGATGGCGTTTTCTCCACCTTTCAGAATGACGAAATTCAGCTGGTTGACCTAAAGACAAACACGACCACTCCGTTGGTTTCGCTTACTGACCCCAAAGACGTAATTGATCCCTCCCTTTCTGGGCACATATTCGCTGAATCTCGCTACAGGAGAACGGCCAGCCATTTTCTTGGACTAGCTGGAAGCTTTCTCCGGACATGCAGTACATCCTTGTCAGAGCGGATCATCAAAAGGTATGCACAAGCCTTTCGTTTTTAAAAAAACTCTTAAATTGTATTAGCAATGGAGGCATTCGAGCTTCGGCAATTATTATATTCATAGTCTAGAAACTAAGGCCACCTACCCCCTCTTTCCGCCTACTAATCCCCCAGTGACGGCATACGCAACCTGGTCACCTACCGGTCAATCAATTGCTTTCGTTGCTTCTAACGATCTCTACATTCTTCCGTCGCCGTCGTGAGTGCCCCTTTTTAGGGCCCGGTAAATACGTGGTTTATTTAGCTTCTAGTGCCTCAACCTCCATCCGGGTGACCACAAAGGGCAATGCGTCACTATTTCACGGCGTACCAGACTGGATTTACGAAGAAGAAGTTTTTTCGAACGATTTCGCGCTCTGGTGGTCTCCTGACGCCTCAAAAATCGCATTTCTTCGTCTGGACGAAACTGCCGTCGAGGAATACCGGTTTCCTATCTATAACCCAACCAACGATTCCTACGCCGTTATCCCATATACGGAAGATGTGGTGATTAAATACCCAAAGCCAGGTTACCACAACCCTCTCGTATCAGTACACGTTTTTGATCTTGAAGCTTATCTGAGTCAGTCGGAGTCTGTTCCAACCACCTTTGCAGATGAAGCTGTTATCGACCTCCGATGGCCAGATAGCTTCCCTCCCAACAACAGCATCATCGGCGAAGTCGCCTGGGTTGACAATGCGACGCTGGTATTGAAAGAGGTTACGAGAGCTGCTGATCACGGGAACGTCGTACTTTTTGATTTGAATGCTGCGCGTTCCGGTGAAATTACGACGGGAGTAGTTGTTAGAAGGCTTGGCGTCGATGGCGAAGAGGGAGACGAAGGTTGGATTCAAGCAGTCAGTAGCCCCTTGACTGATGGCAAACCTTGGGACTCATGTAATCCTCACAGGGACAGAACATCCACCCAGTCCCAGCGAGCCTACGATCTGGTGATTCACCCGCTTACCTGGACATCGTTCCCACCCAAGACGGGTTTAATCATATTGCTCTCTTTGACCCGGCCACTTCCTCTACGCCGCGTTTTCTTACTTCAGGTTCCTGGGAGGTTGCAGACGGTATTCAAGCGGTGGATATCCAACGGGGATTGATGTGAGCTTTAAGACTTTTAATGTCCGTTGGTTGATGATACTAAAGAATTGAATTTCAACAGTTATTTCCAAGCTGCACGTTCGTCTATTGAACGTCATTTGTACTCAATTTCGATCTCATCACCGAACACTGACCCCCCTACCCTCCTAACCGATGATTCGACGCCGTCTACCTATTCCACCAGTTTTTCACCCGGTGCTGGGTTTTATTTACTGAATTATGTAGGTCCGGGGGTCCCGTGGCAAAGAGTAGTGGCCGCCAACAGACCAGGTAATATCGGTGTTTGGTAGGATCAATTGCGCTTCACTCACTGATCAATTTTCAGATTTTGATTATGTCCTCACTGACAATGCCGTGTTAAACACAACCCTTGAAGACTTCGAGGCCGCAACCATCACGTACTCAACGATTGATAGTGATGATTATGGTGAACCGTTTGTTCTGATATCAAATACCCTTTCGCTTATCTGTAACCGGTTCTCAGAGCTTAACGTGAAGGAAATGCGGCCGCCTAGAATGGACGACTCTGGGCGCACGAAGTACCCGGTTTTATTCTTTGTGTTCGTTTCTCGCCCTGGTTTATACCCTTTTTTTTGCTGATGTTCAATAGCTATGGTGGTCCTGAGAGTCAAAAAGTCAACGTCGAGTACAATCGTGATTGGCATGATTACCTCGTCTGCACTCTACAGTACGTTGTAGTCGTGGTCGACGGACGTGGCACCGGGTACAAGGGACGTCGATTGCGCAATGCAGTCAGGAACAACCTGGGGTTCTGGGAAACACGGGATCAGATCAATGCTGCGCGGTACGTGTTCTATGCTTCCTTTTTCCAATTCTCTTGTGGGCCCGCTCAAGTGATTTCTCAGCATCTGGGCCGGCAAAGACTATGTAGACCCGAAACGCATTGGCATCTGGGGATGGGTAAGCGCACCTGAACACGTGAATTACCGCATGCGTTGATGGTTGTCAAACGTTTCCAGTCTTATGGAGGGTTCATGGCTGCCAAGGTCGCCGAAGCTGATGCCGGAATACATTCCTTGGCTATGTCTATCGCGGTACGTCGAAATTCACCGCGTTCTATTTTACTTCCTCATTTAGCGTACTCATAGCCCGTCACAAGCTGGCGTTTGTATGGTAAGCGACGCAAACCTAAAACAGCGTGGCCTCATCCCTTGCCTGCAGATTCAATTTATACGGAGCGATACATGGGACTTCCCGATGATAACCCAGGTGGATACATCAATGCGTCGATCTCGCATGTGGAAGGGTTCAAGAACCTTGATTTTTTGTTTGCTCACGGAAGCGGCGATGATAACGTTCACATGGCCCACTCTGCACATTTGCTCGACATGCTGACGACGGCACAAGTCCGGAATTTCAGATTTAGGATGTTTACCGACAGGTTCGTTTGCAACGTTTCTTTTGGTTCGCTTCGCTAACCTGCTTTGAACGACAGTGACCATGCTATCGCGAGGAGAGATGCTCGCAGGGAAGTGTACGAGTTTATGGCACTCTTTCTTTTGGAAAAGTGGGGCAAAGGTGGCCGTCGCCGCGGATGGTGACAAGGGATCTTGAGTTCCCCAAAAGAAGGTGCCATGTACATGTACCCGCTAATTGACATAATCGGACTAGATCTCACACCGTAGCCATGCGGCACATGCTTAAGCGTTCAACCTAGTTACTTGCCGAGGAATGCGCGTTCGCGTGCGTTTTTTTTTTCGATTATAGACATGGAGGTGCCCGTCACGACAACGCCTGGTTGCTTGTTTCACCTCGCCGCGTGGCGCAAGTGTTTGGGACACCCTGTGGGGGCCACACGTCATGGGTGACGACACGCAGTTCGTGGTTTCTCCGTGCCCGAGGACGATCATGGGCGCCTCGACACGCGGGTACGATTCGCAACCGTCCAAACATGGTACATCGAACCCAAATTGTTTGGGATAGGGTCGGATGCAGGGGGAGGAATGGAATGACACGACGCGTACGTCCTTGGGTGCAGGGGCGTCGTGTCTCGAGGTCGACCCACTTTGCAGCTCGTGGCCCCTGTGAGTTGAATCGCGCGCTCGCTCTCTCTCTCTCTTTTTTTTCTTCTCAGGGGCGAGGGCGTAGACGCTTTGATGGGGCGATTGGAAATGCATCCCCCTCCATTCGATCATGGGATCTGCCTTGCAGCACCCAGACTCTTTTTTTTCTTTTCTTGCCGATTCCAGGCCCCGGCCAGGGTATGTTTAGAAGGACAGACATGGCGCAAACGGGTTCTCGAACGGATCCTCGAGGTCAAGACGCGTTCGCATAGGGCGGAACGTGTCAGTCTCAGCGGATCCGTGCCTGCATGTCAGCGAATCATGTGGCATCGATTCTGTCGAGTTCGTTGAATGGTTGAACCAGGAAAACCTGGGGACCGATGGATTGGGCTTTCCATCTCCCCCCGTAGCACTTTTGGGCTGCGACGTCCAGGCGCGGGGGTCACAAAACTCGAAATTTAAACTTGGCCTTTTTGATTCCAATGTGGTACGCATCAGATATTGAGCTCGAGCACAAATTGTTGCATTCAACTCAACATTCGGTTCACCCCTTCTTTATATTCTGGTCCCACAATCAGTCCCCCATAAGCCAAAAAAAATAATCAAAAAGTGTATAATATGTAACCCCCAAACAATGCAGAAGCAAGAACAAATGTCAGATTAAATAGCAGGTATCGACGAGATGAGGCTCGTTGGCCGGTGGGATAAAAAGGCCATCCAAGGTATGAATGAAAGCTTTCACGGGGGTGCTAGGCATCGCTATGCGCTATGCAAAAGGCAGGATCAGTTGGACACAAGAAAAAAAATGAACAGAAATGCGACCACGCAGACCAGTCTGGCGTCGCGGTGGAACGACACAAACCAGCAGGTATAAAAGGAATCGAGGGTGAACGAAACCTTCAATAATACAACGGTAAGTGAATCGGGCAAAGTTGTACAGTGCTCGAAAGCGTCACGGCACTAGCAAGAAACACATGAATTGCGGGATATATGAAAATGTTCAGATTCCACTGTAGGCGTCGTCCTCCTCATAGTGGGTGACTGGTCGCTGAGAAGCGTACACTGCAGGGTATACCACATCGGACGGACTGTGTGGACGATTGGGTGCTGGATTTGCCTCGGGGGGATCATCGAATGGGCTCGGGAGTGGATCGTCTGAAATCTCTTTGGACACCTGGGGAACGTGGTCATTGGGGTCGGTAGTACCAAGCTGGCGTGAGATGTCAGCATATTGCGCAGCTTGGTACGGAGAGATACTAGAACGGTCGAGGTCGATATAGTGAGCATTCGGGTCAACCGAGCGAGGAGGCAAAGTAGGAAGGGTAGAGCTTGGCTGGCGTGTAAGATATGCAGCATTTGAGGGTTGTCTGGCAAGATGCTGCTGAGAGTTGTAATCAGCGTATCCCACGTTGGAGGGCTGTCTGGCAAGTTGTTGTTGAGGATTGTTGTAGCCAGTGTGAGGGATGGATGGTGCTGCATAAGCCTGTTGAGGCCTTTCGAGCACTGGATATGGAGAATCTTGACCGTATCCACCGAAACTACCGTAGAAATTTTGACCGCCATACCCGGACTGGGCGGCAAGGGCAGGAGATACGTTGTGCTGCTCGATCATGGTTGGTGGTCGCGCGTTGTAGGGCCGTGGGGAGTCGACAGGGTCATCCATCAAAATGGCAGACTGACGCTTGAAGGCCTGAGCGTCAAAGTCATCAAAATCACGGCTTTTCTGGCGGCGCTAATGAATGTTTTGAGTAAGGCGCGCGGACATGAGTGGATGGGAAGCGTACCATGCACCACATGAGGAGAAAGCCGAGGGCGGCAATACCGGCAAGTGCGCCAACGACACCACCTATGATGACGCCGGTGTTGGTTCCAGTAGAAGAGCCAGGAGGGGAGCTCGGAGAGGGACCAGAGGTGGAAGTAGGGGTGAACGAGACGCCAGTGAGAGCTTGGGTGGAGACAACGAGTGGATTGGAGATGGTTACGGGCTAGATAAATTCAGAGGAGATACATCGACCAGATGGTGCAACTTACGGATGGAACCGAGCCAGACGATGCGGGGGAAGAAATCGGGTGAGTGGGAGAGGACAAAGTAGGCGATGAAGATGGTGCCGAAGCTGAAGACGAGGCCGAGGCCGAGGGTGAAGTGGAACTGGGAACGGAACTAGTCGGGACACTGGAAGGAGAAGAAGTAGCAAGAGGAGGGGAAGAAGAAACAGCAGAAGGGGGCGCTGTCGATACAGAGGATGCAGCCGCCGAGGAGGATGGGGCTGCGGATGTGGTTGGAGAGAGTGCATCTGCACTACTTTTGGCTGGAAAAGGGTGTGTGAGAGTCGGTAGGAAATGGGGATGGTGACGCACCGTTGGAAGGGTCCGGCTGGGTTGTGTCGAGGATGTTGGCCCGTGCGGCGAGATGATGCGAGCGTTTGTACAAAAAGTTGCGCATTTTCGTAAAGAGTGGAAGGAAAAAGAACGGAAGGTCCACTGCGGGGACGAGGAGGAGAAAGAGAAGATGGGAGGGGATGACTAAGCGAGGACTGACAGATGAAACGCTACATTAATACAGACAGAGGTACGGTCAGTCCTTTTTCCTGTGACTTTGTTACTCGATCTGCCTGAAAGGAACGAGCGGACATAACCAGGTTGAGCATCGTTTAAATTTCCTTGGTAACGGTCTTTGTCCTGACCTATGCTATGCCAGACGCTCTCGCGCGGCCCTTTCTTGCCGAACAAAACGTTGTCCTCGCCAGTACCAACCCGGACATAATATACAGCCCTCCTCTCTGCACCCCTGCCTCCGCATTAGCAGGCTGCACCAGTCCATGGCAAGTCGTCTTCCTCCCTTTCTGGCCTCTCTCCAACTCCGAGCCTCCCCCTTAGGCAAGCCAATGACACTATACCCGGATCTACCGTAGTCTACACCGACGGATCTATACCACAAGCGGGCGATGTCGTCCCACAGATGTTTCTCAACTTCAGAGGTAACCACCCACCCACTCCCGTGGTCTTGCCAGCTCTGAGAACCACGTCCAGCTTCTACCCTATACCTGCGCACTTCCTCCCTTTCGAATGCAACCGTCAATTTCACCTTGACGGCAGAGCCCACCAACGTCTCGATAACGAAAGAAGTCAACACCTCCATTAGTCTCATTATCGCCGTCAATGTCCCCGAGACACAAACGACCACCCTAGGTGTCACCTTTTTGCAGGAGGACCATCCCACTCGATTCGACATCGAATCCATCACACTCACTGTTCCAAATGCTAGGTGCGAATCCTCTCGACCGCCTTTATTCAACATAATCATGTGATTTCGCAGCGCGACGTCGTCATTCTTGCCCTCGCCATCGTTGCCTTTTTCTAGCACTCCTCCTGGTGCCGTCGCGTCTTCTACCGCTTCATCAACCCCAAATTCAAACGCGAGCAACGATACAGGTACAATCGTTGGAGCCGCACTAGGCGGGGTACTGGGCACCCTTCTACTTGTCGTCACATTCCTTTTGGTTTATCGCTACTATAGGCGGCATCGGCGGCGTCATTGAGTCGATGTCGTACAGACACTTGCATTGTTGGTACTATTCTGTGTGCCTGGCACTTGGCCAAAGCTACGTAAACATGATAGTACTAGTTAGATCTACATCTACACGCTAGCACAACACAATCTCATTGCATTGGAGCTCTGGTTCATCATGGATCCAAATACTCCCCTCGTCGTCGACAACGGAACAGGTGTAAGCTCTCTTTTCTTCCTACCATCCATCCACTTGTGCCAACTACATAATAACCTCGTCCGTAGTTTGTCAAGGTCGGCTATGCAGGGTCCAACTTTCCAGAACACGGTGCGCTGTAACCACCTCGGATATGATTCCGATTAAACAATCATCGCAGTCTTTCCCTCCATCGTCGGCCGTCCGATCCTGCGTGCCGAAGAACGTGTTGGTTCCGCAGTGATCAAGGATATCATGATCGGCGACGAAGCCGCAGAGAACCGCAACTACCTCCAAGTCACCCAACCCATGGAACACGGCATCGTCCGCAACTGGGAGGACATGAAATATCTCTGGGATTACACTTTTTACGAGAAACTTAAACTCGACCCACGCGGTCGAAAAGTCTTGCTCACCGAGCCCCCGATGAACCCCAAGGTCAACAGGCAACGGATGGTTCAAGTCATGTTCGAAGAGTATGGCTTCGAAAACGTGTATGTAGCTATTCAGGCCGTGTTGACGCTCTATGCGCAAGGTGTGTGTGTTTCGTTGTGGCGTAGGGCCAGATCTGTATGTTTGGCGCAGGTCTGACCACGGGCGTCGTCGTCGACTCGGGTGATGGTGTCACCCACATCATACCCGTATACTCGGGCTTTTCTATCCCGCATCTCACCCGTCGCTTGGATATCGCTGGCCGAGACGTCACGCGGTACTTGATCAAACTCTTACTCATGCGCGGATACGCTTTCAACCGTACGGCCGATTTCGAAACAGTGCGAGAGATCAAGGAAAAGCTATGTTACGTCAGGTAAGAGACGTCATGGTTCACCTTCAGGTTGGACGTATACGCTGTATTAGTTATGACCTCGAGCTCGATCAAAAGTTGGCAGAAGAAACCACGACCCTTGTTGAAAATTATACGGTACGGGATCGACTCGTGTCTGGGTTCTTGGTACACACCTGACTTATCTATATGCTCAGCTCCCAGATGGGCGGACGATTAAAGTGGGCTCGGAGCGGTTTGAAGCTCCAGAATGCATGTTCCAACCACACCTGGTCGACGTCGACCAACCGGGTGTAGCAGGTTCGCTCCACATTTTATCCTCTCGTCTCCTCACGTTGACTTGTTGCAACACAAAGAAATGCTCTTTGAAGCCATTCAAGCCGCGGCCGTGGACATCCGTTCAGAACTCTACAAACACATCGTCCTCTCTGGCGGGTCCAGCATGTACCCCGGACTCCCAAGTCGTCTCGAAAAGGAGATGAAGCAACTTTACCTCACCCGCGTACTCAACGGAGATCCCTCACGATTAAACGTGCGTCCCTTATGATTCTCGTTCCGATCCTCTCGAGCGACGTGACGTAGAAATTCAAAATCCGTATCGAAGACCCTCCGCGTCGAAAACACATGGTTTTCCTGGGTGGGGCTGTACTGGCGGATATCATGAAGAACAGAAACGATTTCTGGGTGTCCAGAGAGGAGTGGTTCGAGCAGGGCGTTCGGTCCTTGGAGAAGCTCGGTAGAGGAGATAGTTGAATATAGATACTAGGCAGGACCGTCGTCTGTATTTGTCAGTGATCATCGATCGGTCGGCCAAATGCGTGGATCGTTTCCAGTTTCCACATTTGTCGGGCGAGTACAGGTGTTTCACGCCAGACTTCAGGGCGCTCGGGTAGGAGAACGATTGAACACGGCAACCAGAAAGGTCCGCATTCGTCGGATTTTATCCAAACTCCCATTAATATTGTCTTTCAGTCTTTCAGGGGATCCAGGATTCGGATATTGGCAAACAGCAGGCTTCGTAACTGGTGTAGATCATCTTGATGGCGACGCTGCGACCCGAGCGCTCATTAGCACCATTAGGATCTGCAGGCGAGCGAGCTTGTCCCAAACTAACTGAAACTGAAACACGGATGCATGAAGTATTGATGCGACTCCCTCGGGCCCGCGTCACCCGGTGACACTGGGCTCACATTACAATCGAGCAACCGAACACAAGCACTGGTAGTACTAAGTCATCCTCGGCAAAAAAAAATAGGCACGGCGACCCACGACCATCTCCTTTTCTCGCGTATCCTTGAGGTCGATAGTCCCCAAACGCTTCACGACGCAGTTGAAGGCGTCGGCGAGAAATTACATGGCCACTGATACAGATATCCAATCAATGCTTCAAGATGACTGGATACGGAAGTGAGTCCTGGTCCGCTTCTTAGGCTTTAGCTAAATAATAACACGACTTTATCACGGTCTCATAGGTGTCTTGGTCTTGTTGGTTACACATGCCTAGTGTATGATCACATCTTGACCTTTGAGAAGGAGGTGTGTCAAGATCATTATCATGCAACTCGTGCAAGGTACATGATGCCATGCACACAGGTCGAGTTCATCTGGCAGGCCCCGTGGACCATCACGAAAGCGATTTTTCTTTTGAACCGATATGGGAACCTTGTTTGTCAAACGATCGTCCAACTTGTCTGGACGGCGATGGTGATCGCCAACACTGCGGAGGTAGGAATGACGACCGAGTGCTTGACATATCGTACTCAAACCCCATAGTTTTGTCAACATTTCGTAGTGTTTGCAGCCACCTGTACAGTTTTTTCTTCGGAATCCATACACAGTGAGTAGAATCCCATGTGCGTTGGCCGGTTTTTTCTTCTGAATTCTGAAACAGTTCTCGTGCTTTTGCGAGCCTGGGCAATCTGGGGTATTCAGAGACGGGTTGCCATGACCCTGGTCGGCAGCTATTGCGCCTACTTGGTGTTCCTACTGATTAGATCGTGCTTTGAGACAATGAGTATTACAAGTGGGTCCAGTCAGCTATCATATCTCCCTGCGTTTCTAGTGTTCCGTTATTTGCTAGCTCGCACGTTCAAGTTTTCAAATTACCCTGAGATCTGTCTTACAATAGCCCCTCGTACGTATCTTACTACGTTGTCATTGAAAAGTCATCTCATGACTACCAAATGATCTCAGCAAATACTGTATGTATTGTTCATGACGATCGACTTTTTTTTGCCTGACTGGCTTGCCCGATCGATGTAGTGGATACTCAGTCTGGCAAGGTACATCCATTCAATTGAATAGAATGACCCGGAAAACTTGGACTGACACTTGCACCGAACAGCGCTTGTCAAGATACCATCGTGTTCGCGAGTACAATGATATGCCTTTGGCGGCATTCAAGACACATCCACCCATACCCGTCCTCGCTCCTTTTTTTGCTCATCCGTGATGGTAAATTTCATCTGGACGATTCTGAGTGTATGTTTACAGCGGCGGTTTACACAATCTTAGCCGTCACCTTTTACATCGTCAGCTTGATTTACAACGTGTTCAACGCCGTGATGTGGTACGTCCGTCGCTGGACCCCTACCATACCCAATATTGAACATGTCTACTTTAGGTCTATGTATGGATCTGTAAGTCAGTTGTCCCCCCCCCCCCCCCCCCTCAGGTTATCGATACACCCTGAAATCTGGCCTTGTCTAAAACCAACAGAGCATTATCAACATCTTGACCCTGACGTGAGTGCCGTCACCTCGTTCATGCTTTCCCCTACGAGCTCGTGCCTATGCCCAGGTTTGCCATGAATCTGCTTTCCATCGCCGGCCAACGGCTTGTACTCAACCTCCGTGGATTCACGGTCCGGCCATATGGTTCACGTTCGATTAGCGCAGAGGTCGACAGGCAACTTGAGATGATTGGCGTCACGCGGCTCGAATGCTGGAGCTCGAGCACAAGCCATGACAGTTCTCGAGGGGCGAATAGAAGGAGGCCGGAAGCGGATTTGGAGACGGAGATGGATGACCACTTGCACTTCAGGCACTCGGAAGGGACGCGTTTGAACTCGGTAGACGCTGTCAGGGGGGGAGGGGTGTGGAATGGCGAGGACTTGGGTCGACCACCGTCGTACGTGATCAGACACGTACCGTTGACGAGCCCGGCAGGTACTTCCCACCATCCCAAGGGATGGTAGACGATGCCAAAGATGATTCGTACAGCACTGCGACGAAAGCAAATAAACGATTGACAGAGCTGATGAGGTCCGGATAGATAGAACAAACGAATACATGGTCGCGAGTGAACTTTTTATTGACAGTGCGTTTCAACGATCGACGCCCAGTACGACGTCCTCCGACATCATAGGTGTGGTCGGCCCCCGACCTCATCACCTAAAGCGATACGCATCGTGCCATGAGCCCGGTGATAGCTGGACTAGCTTCAACTATGAAATCCCCCCCACCTCTGCTGCAGCGAACTCCAACTGCGCCTCTCTGCTCTGTGGTTCATGGTTGAAATCGTGAACAAGTCCATACCAGCGTTTTGCTTCGCTACCCCGTCCTTGAAATACGCTCTAGCATTCAAGTTCGCGAGAAGGGTGTTACAATACACCGAGCAAATTGGGATGACGAACACGGCGAAGAGTGTGTTTGACGGGAAGACCTTCTCCTATAGCGTGTGGCTCAGGAAACATGACAGAGAGGCGTACAGACGATGCGCACCAAGACGACCGACAAGACAGCAAACGCAGCCGACCACAAGCCCGTATTCACTGCAAACAATGTGAGGCGCTGCAACATGTGCTCCGTGCTTGAGGACCCAAAATTGAAGATCAGGATGCATTGGGAGAGTTGGATGAGTCACGTCACGCGAAACAGGATGGGTTTTACCTTGTAAAGTGAGTCCTGGCATGCCGGCGGATAAGTATAAACATCGAGACGACAATCAGAACATCCACCCCGGCACCGACGCAGAGACACAACGTGAATGGAGTCTACGGCACAGAGTTTGAGTTGTTGTTCGATTCACAATAGAAATCATGTCCCTACCGCGAGTGCATTATCACTGAGCCCAGTGACGCTAATAACATGCAAACTAGAAGAAGAGAGGAACCGTGGTATCAGCAATTGCATCATGGGAAAAGAAATTTGACGAACGACCCATTTGCAACATACAGTGACTTTCTGACATAAACTAAGATTGTGACCACCAGGATTCAGTGATGACATAATGTAAGTCCATGACCGCTTACCCATGGCAGTCGCTACCGTTCATACAAGACCGGTTAGACCGTTGTGCCAAAGCTTTTTTAAAGTCTCGTTCTTACCAAATTGAAAGACCCCTAGAACCAACTATGTCCACAGCATGAACAAAACTGAAATTTCCTTGTATGCACAGCTACCTTACCCATGTGACTAGCGCAATGATCTTCCTGCCACTGACTGAGTTGTTGTGAATGAAACAGAAAGGATTTTTCACACGCGGAGGCCAAGACGCACAAAGATAGATTCGATACAGGAGAAAGCCTTGTGTGAGTACTGAGATCGACACCTGAAATAGATCGATATCAGCACTTGTTCTGCGCTTACGTGTAGAGAGATACCGTCGGGATGGCCTGTAACTACAATATATAGTCGGTTGCTATCCTTTCTGAGAGTTTACTAATAGGACTTACTATGAGCTCCCTGAAAAAGATAAATGAGACGGGTAAAACATGTTGCTGTGCCCAATGACTCACGGAGCCGTAGTCAAAAATGACGATGGGTTCGCCATGCCAGTTATAAGGCATTTGTATGCTATGTGAGTTGTTGCGAAAAACAAAATGAACAAGGTGTGCGAGCACCGTACTCGTCGAGGAACGAACCTCCAGCAACAGTCAATACTTCATGGATCGAATTTAGCGCCCTATTATGGGACTGAGGTTAAAAAAAAATAGTCGCAAACCGAAGCAAGACAAGTTTTACCAAATAACAGTCACCTAGGAAGGACGGTACGTCACCATGGCGTATTTGTTCACAACAACATGACTCACGAAGATCTTCAAGTGTAAAGGATCGTCCTGGTAACTAGAACACAGCCACGGTAAACTGACGAACAGTGTCGGGGAACGTTGACTTTACTGGATATAATAGAAGCATCTGCCCGTGTGATTGAGCGTCCTCCTATCTGTCACACACTTTGAGGAACATGACACTCACGTTTGTATACACGTTGTACCGTAAAATGCGGTCGTCATGACCGCGCAAAAGTAAATCGAACCATATAGTGGGCCAAACAGCGATGACATGACATATGGACTCAACGATGCTTCAGTGAACAGGAACAAAGGGGAGCTGGAGGGGGCAACTGGTCAGAGCGGTCGTGGGCGAATGGTATAAGTTTCTGGATCATTATAAAACCGGGTCAGACGCATCATGCAGTAACCATCAATCAACGCCCATAGAACCCATAATGAATCCGCTGTGATCACGAGATAGGATTTCTGAATATTCTCAGTCACCGGCCGTTTCACTGGACACCGTAAGAATTATGCACTTGAATTTGAAAATGGGAGTCGGATTTACCAAAATAACCATCGACAGAATCGCCGTGATTCATCTTGCTCGCTGGTCTCGGTCATCGATGATCAAAGTTGGATAAAACAGCAACCCGTAGTAGAACATTGGCATTGGCATAACTGGTGACACTACTAGTAGTCTAGTACTAGTTGTTGGTTGTTCTCACGGTGTCACACTTACATAATAAAGCTATCACTTTCCCTCGCCGTCTCCGATGATTGATTGAAAATGTCTTCGGAGGCACATCTAGACTCGGTGCGAGTGTCGTTTTATTTACTGACGGGTTCCTTCTATATCCTGCAAGGCAACTTTCCTCATGGCAACCGCCGACAATACGGCCAGCCAACTCCGAAATGGAAATATTGTCGTCGTTTCCAAGAGTGATCATTTTTGCTCAGCCGGTATATATATCTCAACTTCTTCCCCCTTCATGTGACCAATCACATAATGATTCACATTATACAGGGCGATTCAGAACATAACGAAAAGTCGTTCAAAAGGCAAATGACAAGATATTATATCGCACGAAAATACCTAGGCGCCCTTGGTGCGATGACGATCACGCACGGGGACAAAGTGCCGTTTTTTCTCATCTAGAAAACAAAGAATGCGTAGAACTAGATGATGAACAATGTGCTTTCTAACTCCATCGGGCAAATCCGTGCCAACCATCGAACCGCGAGCAATTGTTCTCAAAATAGGCACTCTTTCGATATCTTCTCATTTCTCTGCTAGAGTTCCACAGCAAGTCTGTTTTATAAATTTTGGCCGGTTCAACTTTGACGGATATGAGTTCTGCTCTCATTCGACTCTTCCAGATGGCCGTATTGTCCAACTCTGTCAAAGAATTATTTGGAATCTCTCCCGTTTCCACATTGTGATGTTTCGCTAGACTATTAATACCGATCGCTCAGAACCACACCTCACTTTTGACCTCGAGCCATGTGAGGTACGTTCCATGAATGATTAAAGGTCGATTCGACTGACATTATAACTTCTATTCAAGTTGCGTTAGAGAACAAAGCAGATGTAAAGCAATTTTCTACACATTGGATTTACTGAGCCGATCGGTGACGATCAACATAAAAAAAAAACTGTACGTTGTACATTCGTGCAGGCCCAGCTTCGTCTGGCAAGTTGGGATTGACTTCCCAACTGATACGATACTCCTCCCATTAGGAAGAAGACCGAAACTGATCCGTGTGAGTCCGCGACATAAGTTATTACAAAACATAGATTAGTACAGCGATGAGAAAAACTGAGCCGAACGGGTGTAAAGTCAATTCGTAAAGTTCAAAATCATTTAAACCAGGTGGATTACACCCTCCGAGTCTGATAACATGGGCCTGTTGGTACCACTGTGGCCTACCGCCACGGCGTCAACCATCGTCTGAATTTGAATCTGAATCGGTCTGATAAGCCTGAACTAGCTTGGACTACGAAAACACACCTCGGTGCGGCAATCGGCCCAGCGGCCGCCTCTCCACTCTGTCTGCTGGACATTGGGGAGATCGTGAACTGCTGCACACCGCTATTTTGCGTTATCCCGTTGAAATACATTCTCGCATTCAAGTTCGCGAGAACAGTGTTACAATAAATCGAGGGAAGTGGTACGACAAATAGGGCGAAGAGTGTGCTTGATGAGAATGCATTCTCCTGTAATGCGTGGATCAGGAAATAGTGAAGACAGGCATACCAGTAATCAACGATGCACACAAAGATGACGGTCAACAGAGCGAACACGGCTGACCATGTACCCGTATTCACTGCAAAGACAGTGAGGCGTTGCAACATGTGTTCCGTGCTTGAGGATCAAATCTCAAGATCAGAATTCAAGAGTCGATGACCTGACGGGCGAAGTACACTGACCTCACAAGGTTGGTGGGGGAACGCTGGCGGGCAAGCGAAAACACCAAGACGGCGGAAATCAGAATATCACCCGCGGCACCGACAGAGAGACACAAATTAAATAGAATCTGCAGCTCACAGGTTATTTTCGATTCAAATATAATTTAAACCCATCTCCGTACCATAAGTGCATTGTCGCTGAGCGTAGTGATGCTGACAACATACACACTGGAAATTAATAGGAAATGTGTATCAGCAATTGAATCTCGGAAGATCGAATGCACGAACGACCCGTTCGCAGTATACAACGCTCTTCGGACATAGACTAAGGTTGTAACAATCAGAATTTACGATGGGCCAGAACGAAGATCATTTCTTACCGATACAAGGTACTAACATCCAGAAAAGCCTTGTTAGAACTACTGCTCCAAAGCTTTTCAAAGACTCTTACCAAGCTGGAGGAGCGCTAGAATAAACTACAATGAACGAACTTGACCAAAACCAAGATTTTGTGAATGTACAACGGCCTTACCCACAAGAGTAATGGAAAAATCTTCTTGCCACTCACTAATCCGTTGTAAGTGAATAGGAAAATAATTATGAGGAGGGCAACACGCACAACGTTGTGTTCGATATAAGAGAAAGCCTTGTGTGAGTACTGCGATAACGATCTAAAAGATATCGGTGCTTGTTCTGTACTAAAAAATAGATAGATACTGCTGGGACTACTTGTAGCTATACAAGTTGTGAGTTGGTGGTCTTCCAAAGGATATCGGGACTCACTACGAGCTCCCTGAAAAAAAGGTGTAAAAAAGGTTCGTGTCCGCAATGTCATTGCTTACGGAGCTGTGGTCAAGAATAAGGATGGATTCACCAAGCCGGCCATAATGCACTTGTATGCTAGGTGAAACAAGATAAACAAGCGTTCGCGTGTCATGCATCTCAAGAAACAAACTTCCGGCAACTTTCAATACTTCCTGAGTCGTATCCAGTGCCCTGTCATGTAGTAAGATGGGCTGCACACCGGAGCAACACGAGTATTACCATATAACAGCTACCTGGGAAGGGAACCAACATTATCGCGTTCACTGGCAATTGGCCGTATTCACAACATGACTTACGAATATCTTCATCCGCAAAGAATCGTCCGGGTAGCTAGAACACAGTCACAGTGAACTGGCGCACAAGTGTAAGTAATGTGGAATTGACTGGACATAATAGAAGAAGCTGTCCGAGCATTAAGCATGGGCCAACATCGTATCACTTCAAAACGAATTTATAATTATAACACTCACGTTTGTATACATGACGCACCATAAAATATGGTCCCCAGGACAGCAGAAAAGTAAGCCGAACCATATTGTGCATATAGGGATGACATGAGACGTTTGGACTTAACTTGTGAGCCCGTCGTGGAGGTGGGAACACTAAGCAGCGCAGTCGGACAGATCAGAAGAGGATGAGTGTATATTTTGGAGAGCGAGAAAGAACAGGAGAAAAAGAGATGCAGTACATGTCTGATCTCTAGGGTATATATACTGTTTGGGGAGCTACATCATTAGTGTGTCCAGAGAGACAGGAATACCGAAGGGAATATGGAATACAGAGTGAAGCAGAAAGGAATACAGAGAGGGAATACAGAGAGGGAAAGGAATCTGTGTTGTAAGTCCGTGGGCGGGCTTACACCCGCCCACCTTGTGAACAAAACCATGTTTCCCAGATGTCCAAGGCTTGGCAGTCCTCAAGATCTTTTTGGCACAGCCATTTGTCATCCTCCGCCCCAAAACCTTCCCATCGAACAAGATATTGGCAGCCTTGACCTACCTTCCGCTCGTCCAGAATCTTCTCAATGCAATGTTCAAGTTTTCCATCCGAGGTGAGTACAGGATCTGGGTGGGGCAGTGTGCGGTTCACAAAAAGTGTAGGGTCGTTAGGGCAGAAAGCCCGGAGTTGACTAACATAGAAGGTGGGGGAGAGATGCGAGGATGCTGGGAGACGGAGGGTGTATGTGGAAGTAGAAGGATCTGCACCCAGAATCTCATAAGGGCCGTCAAATCATGGCATGAATTTTGCAACACACTTATTCCCACCAGCGAGGTAGTCACAGCGACGGTTCTTCATAGATAGCATGACCATTTCTCTGACAGTAAAGGCTGGCTCGGTTGAATGGTGTCGATTAGTAGCGGTTGCTTGGAGTGTCTTGGCCATCAGCAAGTTATGTATCTTGGGCTTCGAGGACATCAAGCTGTAGGCAGGAGAGGAAGGATGCTGCATCAAAGGTAGCCGAGTCGGTAGCGTCGCTGGGGGGGGGGGGAGATAGGTGGGATCACCTGAGGCGAGCGCCCAAGGTGGAGCTGGAATGGGGAGAAACCTGTGCTGGCATTGACTGAGTTCATGAGATTGAATCGGATGCGAAGCAACACTTTGACCCAGCCTTTCTGATGCCAATCAACGAGGAATTGGAGGGACTGATTTACGGTCTTGTTAGTTCGCTCACTGGTGCCGTCTGTTTGGGGGTGGTAGCTGCTGGACATCTTAAGTTGGACGCCAGTCAGTGTATGTAGCTTGCGCCAAAAATGAGAAAGGAAGAGCTTATCATGGTCCGAGATAATTTCTTGAGGAAGACTGTTTTCGCAGTACCAGTGATTGAAAAAGAGGGCAGCCAATTGCGGAGTGGTGATGTTATCTCAACAAGGCACGAGGCGGATATCAGCACCAAGTCGGTCGGTCATGGAGATGAGCATGTTAAACCTGAGTTCTTCTGGTAAGGGGCCAATGAAATCAATGGCGACCAAGTCGCCGCATTTATCAGGCACAGGGAGGGGGTGTAGAGGTCCAGCAGTAGCGGACGTTGGTGACTTGTTGCGCAAGCAGGATGGGCAACTTGGAAGATAAGAATCCACAAGGTCACGGTGCATGTTGGGCCAGTAGAAGGCGCTTCAGAGTGAGGCATAAATTTTGTCAGCTCCGAAATGGCCGGCCACGTCGTGAGCAAGGTGGAACAGGTGTTCGCGGAGTGAGTTGATACGAGGAACCACAAGCCGATTGGTTAGGTACAAAAGGCCATTGTTTTCCACAAGTCCTGGCAACGAACTGAGCAAGGAAAAAAGTTTCCTGCAATAAGGGTCATCAGTGTAACCTTTGAGGATGTCAAGGGTCAGAGAGTGGTCA
>JBBPLF010000225.1:0-42938 GCA_038089615.1 Aureoboletus auriporus
CCTATTCCTTCTCTTCTTCCTCTTTTTTCTCTTCTTCCTCTTCCTTCTCTTCTTCCTCTTTTTTCTCTTCTTCCTCTTCCTTCTCTTCCTCTTCGTTCGTCAACTCCGATTGACCCGTATCACCTCCCTCTGGAGATTTGGCTTTACCCTCCTTCACAAACTCCTTCCGTTGCTTCACAACCCGTCCCTCCTCCCTCGCCCTCTCCTTGCACCGCGCCAAGATCCGACTCAACGCATCAACATACCCCAACGGATCTCCCGCCCAATAATGCACACGCGCATGAAACACCGTCAACTCGAACGGGTGCAAGAACTCGTTGGTGCCCTGATGCGGTGCCGCGGACCCGCCGGGGAGGGAGGCCGGTTGTTGGGAAGGCGTTCCGGGGAGTTGGCTAAGTCCGCCCAGACCGGATGGGGAAAGGGATAAGAATCCAGGAACGGGGGAAGACCGGAGTGATGTGGACGGGGGCAAGGCACCTGAAACAGGGAACGAACCAGGCGCGGAAGTGGGGTGAACGGCGTTAAGAACTGCAAACAAGTTGGTGCATTCTGCAGAGGCTTGGTTCGTCAGACGGAGGCGAGCGAGAGAAGAGAGGCGAAGAGACCAGAGCTTAGTAGTGACGGATGGTTGATAAGCGCTTGAGCTATATACACAACGGGACACTTACATCCAGGATCCTTCCCATGTCCTCAGGGTCACTTGCTACAATCCTATCACGCGCCATCTTTGCCAGAGCACGCCATGAATTCGACATCTACCGAGAAGACGATTGATTAGAACGAGATCACTCTTGTGCCCCTGAGGAACTATGATGTTAATGTACACCGGCATGAATTCATGCGAGCTGTCACATCTGATTACTTGGCTACACTGAAGGGGTACAGCAGTGAAAGAGATCGCCAGCATCTCAAAAGACGCACGGTTGGTCCTCGTACAGACAATAAAATGGGGAGAAAGCAAAATAACAAATGAGCGCATGCAGATGCGAGAATTGAAGCTATGATGCAAGTGTGAATGGGAAAATTGAAATTTAGGGAGAAAAGTGCGTGAAATCGAAAAGAATGTCAAAGTTGGACGATATAAAGAGATTAGACTTTGCACAAACAACTCACAACCATCTCATGAATTTCTCTCCCTGCATACTCTCCTACAACATCTCTGCGTGGCCTTTGTTCAGCAGGTACATACTTTGTCAAAAGAGCACTGAGAGGATCAGTCTGTAAATGTGCTGAATTAGCTCTCAGGTGGACACGCTAGAAGAGAAGAGACGATGTACAGAAATGGTTGGTAGGGACGGTAATTAGTCCTTCACTATCGCCTCGGATGGGGAAATGTGGAGGATGAAATTTTGAATATAAAGGGAAAAGGGATTTCAAATGGGGCGTGGGTTGCGGGGAGATAAATAGAGACGAACGAGGCCAGAGCGTGGACACAGACTCAGACTCAGACGGGCGAGACGAACCCAAAGCCAACCACCAGACCAATGGGTGTGAGAATGGGAAAATGATGCGTACATTCGGGATGGGAAGGAACATGCTGGGAGCGGTCAGGCGAGGGATATAAACGGGTGCGGGGCTTGCGGTGGACGATCTTATCATCGGAGCAGGTGTAGGAGGGAGAGTGGGTGGGACGAGGGACGATGTGGACTGTACGAGGGTCATCTCCTCATCGTCACGCTCGACGATCTTTGGGGGTGGAGGGGGTGGGACATCGGGATCGTGAGCCATGGGAACGATGGAGGGGGTGGGGGAGACAAGGGGAGGAGCGGAACTTTCATCGGAGTCGGAGTGAAAGTTGACACTGTCGAAACGATAGTCGGAGTCCGAAACGCTTTTTATAAAATCCGCTGATATGAGCGTGGTCGACGTTTCGGAACGTGATTCCGTGTCAAAGTGTGGCTGTGATTGTGATAAGGAATCACACTCCTCCTCGGGAATAACCGAGTGCGTTGAGGGGATTGAGTGAATCGAATGCGCACTAATGTCAATCACGTCCGAGTAGTCATCCGCCTGCGACGACTCGAGCTTGTCCACGTGCTCGATTTCAGGTATTGCGCGGTTCTGGCTGGGGTGGTACGCGTCCGCGTCCGTCAGACGCATGGGTGAAGGCGTAGTTGGCGCGGACAAGAGTCGGTGGCGTGTGCTAGCCAATGTGTGGACCCTGTGCTCCTTTGGAGCAGAGGACGGCGTGCGGCGAGGTAGGAATGAAATGAGTTTTCGTCGCGGAGTAATGGGCAGCGAGGAAGTAGAGGACGAGTCATCCGCCGTGTCAAGGGTGTCGGCACTCGAGCAGGATGAATCAGCGTCGCAATCATTCGTGGCACACGTGGAGCAGCTCGATTCCCGCCTATGTTTCTTGGAGAATCTACGTTTGACATCATGAACAAAGTCTTTGACCTGTTCTTTGACGTGCATTGTGAACGATAAAGGGAATAAAAGAAAGGTAGGATGGTTTGGGAGTGAATGGAAGGTGGGGTAGTCCGTCTAGGAGTCAACGTGGTGACAGTGTGGGGGGGCTGTGACTGGCAGCACGCCACTTTGATGGAGGGTCTCGCCGTTTTCCCTCAAATTTATAGCAGACCTTTTCGGTTCCTTGGCCTTCCTTTTCTGGAAATTTACTACTCATGATCCCGCTTTCACCCAAAGCAAGTAACCGGTGTGACAACTCCACACATTTCACGGAAGAAAACCGACATATCATCAAACACGACAACCGATTAACATGTTACACGGTATCATTCTGAAACCGAGCCTCAGGCTCTCATCTCCACGGCTCGTTCATGTTACTTTGCACCCTCCCAGGTTAGGGTTTACCACATGTCATCGTCACGCGGTACTTTGAACGCACCGGTGCGGGCCTCACAGCCTTCGAGCCTTGTATTTGTCCAGGCTCCGCAAATATTCATACCTTGCCTTGTCCGACGTCATGGGGAAAGGTGTATTTCAAAAACGCCACCTCTCCTTACGGACAAGTGGTGCTAGTTTATCGTATCTGAGGTGGCGGCGGAGAGATCTGGCTTTGCCATTCAGCTGAAGTTCAGCCAATAGTTTTGATGAGTCGAACTTTACTGCACGGCGTCTATTAGCGGCTAAGATTTGTTCACCAGGCCACACGTTTCTATGACAGTTGGTTATATGACCCTTGTTCCCGGACGGAAGTTGCCGGTCCGTTGGAGTTGTGTTCAGAAGACTCGTTCGTTCTACATAAACATTCCGAGTATCCGAACATCCCCGATCCCCGAACATCCTCCACACGTTTTCATCTCATATTCTTGATAAACGTGCGCTCAAAGATTTGGAAGAATGCCATTGGTTGTAAATGTAGCCAGTAATATGTCTTCCGAATTTAAATTTCTCAGTAATAATGATCTAATTGAGTTTCATCAGAAAGCGCTACATACGGATTGAACGGCCTGGGCTTCAAGAAGTCGTGCTACGAATGGTGTTGCCTGATTGACCCTGTGCCTTGTGATGCGGTAATTAAGGCCCTCAGGCTTGTAAAAAATTATGGGTACCAACCTAACAAGGAACAAGGGAACTAAGCCAGTACTAATCGTCCAAATTGGCGAGCCGTTTGTTAATCTATGTCTATCAGCGCGACCTGAGGAATGGAAGAAATTGATACTTAGTAGACCCTTACTATCACTCCGCAAACAGGGGGGGTAAATATTGTACAGGGAATATTTTACTATAACTACAGGTCAGTCCACTGACATCATCAAGTGGCGGTACTATGACAACGTTTGGTCTCTGAATCCGCTCAGCAACGTCACAGCTAATCTCAAATACGCTTCCATGCGTAACTTTTGATCTGCGCGTTAGTTGCTGTGCTGCTCAAGCAAGTGGGAACATTCTCGCAACAATTGCATGACAAACTGATATTGAAACTTGAATTACCGCACTTTGCGGCACGCGTGGCCGTGTCGTGACCATCTGCACTGGGGGTAATTGCCTCGAAATACAGGAAAGTTTCCCCCTCGCCATCAGAAATCATAAGTGTGTTGTTGAAGCTGTGTATGGGGGCTGAGTGCAATCAGACCTTATTTACTATTAGGGGTGTTTGTTTGGCTACGGCCTCGGAAACAAATAACTCACCTAAAACCTATTAGCACGATTCAGATATGTTTGCTCGGATTCTACTTGTCGTTGCAACCATTGCCCTGTTTCACGGTGCGTGTTGAAGAGTTTGTTCGAGACACAGTTTCACGATGCCCACAGCTGCCTATTCTGCATATGAGCGTAAGTCGACTCCGTTAGACTTGCAACCCTTGTTGAGCTACTCAAACAGATTTGTCGCGCCTCAAAGCGCACGGAATGCCTGAGGGACACCTACCGCTGAATGTGCGTTCTACTCGCATGGTTAAACATGTCCATTTCTATATCCTGACGGCCAAAAGATTGTGTACGAGAGCATCTTTGCACTCATACTCGGAATCATCGGCGCTTCTCTCAACGCTCCGCCTCTCAAGGATATTTCTTGGGCTAGCGAAATGAAAAAGAGGCGGGTACCGACCAACGTGTTCAGATCTACAACCACTCATCATTCGCCTTCAGGACCATCGACGAGATGGACTCCCGCTTAGGTTTCGCAAACTATCATTCTCGAGGGAAATCATTCCTCGTGCCATTACCCCCGAAAAAATGACACCAGATCGTTGCCGTATTGCATTATATCTGTCGTAATATCAGCGTGCTAAATACATACCAGCGATACCAAATGTTAGACGACTGTTCAGTCATCATCATCATCGCCTCCTTCCTTTTTCTTTTTCTTCTTCTCCTTACGTGCCTTCCGCTTCTCAGCTTTCTCAGCAACCTCACTCATGGCCAGGAATTCACGTATAGAAGGAAGAGCCGATGACTCGAGAGGTTTGAGACGATGTGATTCTTCCTCTGTCGCTATTGTCTCTAGCATGGGTGGAGTCTTTTCTGGCGGAGTAAAGGTGTGCCTGACTTCGGGTTCGTCAAACCAGCCTTTGGCACCAACAGCAGGCACAGGAGAGACGGCGGCCGTAGCATCTCTTGTTTCTTCCGTATCGCGATGCTCCCCTTCGGACTCATCATCCGGGAAACCTTCGTAATCTCCAGCGCCGGCGAATATGTCAAAGTCTGCATTCAGCGTTGCAGGTTCTGGTTCTGGTGGCCATTTCAGCGTCTTGGAGGATGAAGCTTCTCCGGTGTCGCGTTCCTGAGATAATGTTGGCGATTTCGCGACCGGTTTGTTTTCTATTGCGGACTGTACAGGAGCGCTCTCGACTTTTTGCTTCTTCCTCTTTACACCTTCCTTTCCTTCCTTTCCCTTTCTCTTTTTCGACTTTTCCTCTGTTTGTCCGATGGGCTTGAATCCGATGGGTCTGAACTTTCCAACCTTTTTGGCCACCTCGAGAACTGATCCGTCTGCTTCCGACAACCTTTCGACGACAGGTGGGGTGGGCGACCCACCTCCGTTCTGTCGTTTTACTTTGAGATCACGAATGATGTCTTCCCTAGTGCGCTTCCTTGGTTCCGTAGGTTGAGAAGAAGTAACTTCGGCGAATGCTTGTTCGAGGATTTCGTCGCCCTCTGTCGAGGTGGCCACCCGGGCACGATTCTGTTCGAAGAGTGACATGTCGAGGCCTTTTACAAGGATAGTGTGTTGGCTATCTCCACCAAGATACTTGCGCTGCTCCTCAATCTGGATACTTTAGTGAGTAAAAGCCGTTTACAACGAGAAGGTGAGAGACGCACAACGTCCTTGTCCTCGTGGGCGACTCGTTTTTCGAAATCCTCCAGTACTGCCTCGACCTAGGACAGGGAGTGAGACATGTTCAAAAACGAAATAGAAGCGATGTACTTGAGCATAGTCATTTCCGACACCTTCTCTCCGCTCCGCCGCGCGGTCGCGATATTTGCCTTCGGCCTTTTTTACCTTGCGAGGTTTAAATGCTGGCTCTGATGACGCAGAGGTCGTTCTAAAAAATATGAGTAAGTTCGAGGAGAGGGTGATGAGAGAAACAAACGCTTTCTGTGGTATGTTGTTTGCGTTAGGAAGGGCACCTTGTTTGGCATTCGGTTGTGATCGGCGCGAGCTTGCCAACAGAGTCCGGAACGCTTCCTGACACGGTAAATCATCAACGCGGGTTGTTGTGAAGCCGTTACCGTACACACCTGATCCATGATAATTAGGGTATCGTTCAGTAGTAGGCGTTGTTTGCTTGTGTTAGATTCAGAAGCTGCCTGTTTGGTTAGCCGCGCGACCAAAAAGCAACACAAAAATGACGTAAATTGACCGTCTCCTTCAGGACAATCCCGCAGATTCTCACCCGACATTTCAAAGGAATTGTCATTCCATTCTGCCCTCTTTTTTTTCCGTGGAGTGCGCAAGGCCTCGCGGGTCCTGAATACTTTCCTTTGTTTCCTTTGTATCATCTGGCACCTACTGATTGCGTGCTTGGTTACACGGACCGTTGACACCTCCGATCCGATATAGACTACAAAGTAGGCAGTGGCATGCTTCATTTGCTTGAGCTCCCTCGTATAGCCACTCCCACCAGTAGTAAGCTTTTAAGTTTCACTCGGTTCCGTACATGGACATATCCACGATTCCGCCCTTTCCCCAACCACAACGTCTCCGTATCTTCATCCGCGATCTCGCTCGCTGCCACAATGACGCCGACACCGTGGACGCCGAATCAGTATCCCGCGGCCCGCCGTTCAGATCATGTCGATGTTTACAAGAGCGAAAAACAGGGATCAGTTCGCGTCGCCGATCCCTATCATTGGCTTGAAGAATCTACCAACGAAACGAATGCGTGGACCTCGGCCCAGGACGCTTTTACTCGGACCTATCTCGATCAAAATCCTGATCGCGCAAAATTGGAGAAGGCGATCAGAGAGAACACAGACTATGAAAAGGTGAGATCGATCGTGCACCTGTGCAGCATCTTGCGGCTGATCGCACCATGGTCCACAGTTCTCCGCGCCAGCTTTGAAGCACGATGGAAAATGGTACTGGTACTATAACAGTGGCCTCCAAGCACAGTCAGGTTTGTCGTTACGACTTTGCATTCAACTTCAGCGTTAATTCTCTCTAGTTCTTTACAGGTCGAGGGACGATAAATTGCCAGACTTTTCCGGGGCCAACGGTGCCACCGGTGAAGTCTTCTTCGACCCTAATTTACTATCGGACGATGGAACTGCAGCCCTTTCTGTTACTGCCTTTTCACGCGACGGCAAGTATTATGCATACGGTATATCCTTGTCGGTAAGCGTCACTGATTCGCTCGTTTGTGAGCCTCACTGACGGACTCGTCATCGGACTACAGGGAAGCGACTCTTGCACGATTTATATTCGTGAGACCAACAAGCCGCTTGCCTCAGTTGAGGGGAAGCGTGTGGACCATAATGAAAGCCGCCTTGTTGACGAGGTTCAGTTTGTGAAGTATTCGTCCGTCTCGTGGACCCATGACTCCAAGGGTTTCTTTTACCAGGTATGTGACCAACCATCTCCATCCTCGAAGAAGTAGTTTCGCTATTCGTGGTCTTGGATATACTCGTGATTGTGCATTTAATCTATCTGACTGGACTAATTAACAGCGCTACCCGAGCCGTGAATCCCTTACCACGGAAGACAGGGGAGGTATTGAAACGACCGAAGATAAAGATGCGATGCTTTACTATCACATAGTTGGCACTCCACAGTGTCAGTCTGCTCACGCCATTTTTTTTCATGAATAAACTGATAAACTCGCTCAATTCATCATTTATTAATTCATGTGATTACAACGTTTGGCTTTCTAAATTTTAGCACAGGATATCTTAGTAATGAAAGATGCCGAGCACCCGGAATGGATGTGGTCGACATCCGTGTCGGAGCTAGATGGGAGATATTTGTTCTTGGGTGTCTCCAGGGACACCGCTAGGGTGTGTGTCCTTTTTCTTTCTCCGTCTTGCTTCTACGTGGACTCGCACCAACATACCTGCACAGAAAAATTTACTCTGGGTGGCGGACTTACAAGAAAATCAAATTGGCCAAAACATCAAATGGGAGAAACTCATAAACGAGTTCGAAGCCGAATATGATGTGTAAGTCCGTCGTCGTCGCTTCCGACTATCACTCAATACTTTCCCGTAGCATCGCGAACGATGGAACGAAGTTGTACCTTCGCACCAACCAGGATGCCCCCAAACACAAAATCATCACAATTGACCTCGCTGATCCCAAGCGCACACAAGTAGACTTGATTCCCGAAGAAAAGGATGCATCGTTAGTCGACGTAATAGCCGTTGCCGGAGACAAGTTTGCCATCGTGTACAAGCGCAATGTTAGTTGCATTGTTACCATCTCAGTTTCAATACTCACCTATAAACATTCCAGGTTATCGACGAAATATACCTCTATTCCCTGACAGGACAACAGCTGACTCGCATAGCGCCATCGTTTGTTGGAGCTGCCGGGGTGTCTGGTCGCCGTAGCCTCTCGGACGTCTTTGTTTCCATGACAGGTTTCACAAACCCTGGTATCATTGGGCGGCTTGATGTGAAATTTTTCAATACCGCAGCGTCCCTGGAGTCTGCGTGGAGCATTTACCGCACAACCAATGTGCATGGCCTTCCGGCCGATGAATTCACCGCGGAACAGGTGTGGTATGAGTCCAAGGATGGAACCAAGGTTCCAATGTTCATCGTGAGACACAAGAATACCAAGACCGATGGGACCGCGCCCGCTCTCCAGTACGGTGTGTCTTGCATCATTTTCCAACGACGAGTCAATGTCATTAATTGAAGAGTGAGATAGGATACGGCGGATTTAGTATCTCCGTCGATCCAAGCTTTAGCCCGTCCATTCTTACGTTCATAAAGTCGTACGGCGCGGTCTTTGCCTTGCCAAACATCCGAGGAGGAGGAGAGTTCGGTGAAGAGTGGCACAATGCGGGAATCAGGGAGTGCAAGGTTGGCAAGCATTCCTTTATCATCAGAGTGCTATTAACCACCAATACAGATCAACGTCTTCGATGATTTTATTGCGGCCACGTAAGATTCGTCTTTTTCTGCCTAATGGTACATTGTGTTGACTTTACCATCCAGCGAGTACTTGATCAAGAACAAAATTGCGGCCCCAGGAAAAGTCGCCATTAATGGTGGTTCTAATGGAGGAAAGCATCTTCGCAGCTTTTTGGTAATGATACCCTGACAATCGCCCACAGGCCTATTGGTTGGTGCTTGTATCAATATTGCACCACAAGGTACCTTTGGGGCCGGCGTCGCAGAAGTGGGTGTGATGGACCTGCTTAAGGTATGTCGATTCCTCTACCAAATTTATCGATGCTGACCGACACCGATTTTCCAAGTTTGCGGACTTTACAATTGGTAATCACAGCATTCAACGGTCTTTCCCGTGGTGGAACTCTAACCTTGAACTCGTAGGCAAGGCGTGGACTTCCGACTATGGAGACCCGCACGACCCGCACGACTTTGATTTCATATACCCCCTCTCGCCAGTTCATAATGTTCCCGTGGACAAGACGTTGCCGGCCCTGTTGTTGATGACCGCTGATCGTACGTACATGTGTCAGATGCTCCTTATCATGACTCATTAATCTTGTTGACTAAAGACGACGACCGTGTTGTCCCGCTACACTCTTTCAAGCATGCTGCGACTCTCCAGCATACGTTACCCCATAATCCACACCCTCTTCTCATACGGATTGACAAGAAGGCTGGGCATGGTGCTGGAAAGGCCACTGAAAAACGGTATGTATACGATCCCTATCTATGATTGGAGAAGATTTAATTACTGACTTGATTCCGCCAATCAGTATTCAAGATGCTGCTGATAAATGGGGATTTGTCGCCCAATCCCTCGGATTGAAATGGCAAAATGACGGTTGACTAAGATCTTCAAGCTTTCTGTGCTATTTTGTCCACTAGTACTGTACAGTATGAACTGGGCCTAAAATGATCCGATAGACCGAACGTATTGAACGTGCTTGACAATCGTAATTCAAGTGGAGACTTTGGGAGGAATGTCAGTTTTGAGGACGCGTGTAGCTTTCTGCTTTGGTACGGGGGCTGTGGGAATCCAGTAAGATCAAAGCTTTGTATGGAAGGGAAAGTACCGGACCGTTGGTGTTTTCTGTGACATAAAACTGCCGCAGAATCATGATTGCATCTTCTCGGAGGTAGCCGCCGGTAGCTTTGTATGGAGGGTGTACGGGGTGCTCGAGGCTGCGGAATCACGACAATCAGAATCGATGAGAACATCCTATCCTGGTTTGATCGCGCACTCACCGCTCGTTCACACCCAACACGCTTCCGCAGCCTCCAAATTTGTCGTTCTCGCATCCGTATAACACTTGTTGTATGCCCAACTGACGCAGCGCGGATGCGCACATGATGCATGGTTCGACAGTGACATAGAGCGTCGTGTCGGCAAGGGGATACCGAGTGGATGAGGACGGGGGCGTGAGTGTCGCATCCTCGAGGATGAGATCGATGGCTTCGAGTTCCGCATGCCTCGAGGCCTTGTCCGTGTGAGCGCGGGCCGGGAAAAACGCAGGAGGCGGACGTACGTTCCGGAGCTGATTTGTCCGATTACGAGCTTTTGCGATGATCACCCCGTGGCGTACAAAGACGCAACCGACGGGCACTTCACCCGAGGCGAGCGCCTCCTCCGCCTTACAACACGTTGTCATTCTTGGCAACAACATATCGTAGTGATTAGCGTCTCACCATGGCCATCGCCTCGCGCATCCAGTGAAGGTGGATGTGATCGTCCGGGCAACCGGACATGAGTTGTAAGCATCATTGTGCAGTGGCGGCATAGCATTCTATGTATGTATAAGACCGCGCACTTGAAGCTTACCGGCGGACACTGCTGTAGACAATGCTTCCCCGTATCACCTATCCACTCGGTTCGACCTCCACCGTCATGAAGCCCGCCACCTCCGACTATTCTGCAGAGGGCACTCTCTATGTCTCGAAGCCCTTCCGGTCAAAGTCTGCAAAAAAGCTCCGGGCCTTGGTCACCTTCAAGCCTCGCAAGTCTCACTTTGACATGACAAACGAGTCATCGGGCTCAAACGAGTTCAGAGTAGGCGCTCATCTCATGCGTACGTGACTCTAATGACGAGCCCCGTCAGGGTTTCTTCACGCTGTTCTGGATGTCCTTGTTCCTCTTTGCCGTCCAGGCTTTCGTTTCCTCAATTGAAATAAACGGATATGCGCTGTCATTCGCTTTCGCTACCATGTTCTCACGCGATGCTGTTGTTCTCGCACTCTCCGATGCCGTCCTAGTCCTCACCACGGCCATTTGCGTTCCATTCGCACAGGCAATAAGCAAGGGGTGGATAAAGTACTACTGGACAGGTGTTGTACTCCAACACGTCTTTCAGACGTTTGTATTGGCGGCTGCAATCACGTGGACATACCATCGGTAAGCATGCATGCAGCTCCCGAACAGTGGACCGAACCGAACGCAATTGCCACAGACAGTGGCCATGGGTCCAATCTGGTTTCCTAACACTGCACACTCTCGTAATGATCATGAAAATGCATTCGTATGTCTCAGTCAACAGCTATTTCCACGATGTCTCCCAGCGGTCCAAACGAACCCTTGCGCATCTGCATTCGCTCACCGAAGATCCATCCATCGGGGGGTGGCACAAGGCGGTTCTCGATGCCAAGACCCATGTCGATTCGGATTCGAGTGATGCTTACTCGGAAGCTGAACCAGAATCACAGATGAAAGGTGACACACGAGGCACAACGATGATGATGATGAGTGACTCGCAACCAGCGGATGCGCTTCGACGGAGGTTAGTGGCGGCTCCACTGGGCGCCATAGTCGAACTTGGTGCCTCAGTTGTCGAGGATGACAGTAGTCCTTCGACACCTGATGTGTCTACTTTTGACCCGCTTACATCAGTATCCATACTTGTTCACCACCCGTCTCAGAAAATCGCTGCTGTAGCTCAAGAATTGGTCGAACTTGATGCTGAACTCGTGTCTACCGGACCTGAACGGGTACGATACCCGGAGAATCTGACGTGGAAGAACTTTTGCATGTACATGTTGATCCCAACTCTTGTCTATGAATTAGAGTATCCTCGAACCGACCGGTAAGCTCACTCTGATCGGTTTTACTTGTACCTGCACTAAGCGCGGCGTTAGCATCCGTCCTGAATATGTCTTTGAAAAGACAGTCGCGTTTATGGGATCCTTTGCCCTCCTCTACACGATGACAGAAAGCTTTATTATACCACGCACACCTTCTCCAGATCAATCATTCTTGCGATCCTTATTAGACCTGGCCCTGCCGTTTATGATCTGCTACTTGTTGCTTTTCTACATTATATTTGGTGAGTTGTTATCGGAGTACCTTGGTCGATTCGCTGATTCGTGTGACAGAATGTATATGCAACGGATTCGCCGAGTTGTCATAGTGAGTAGCATGTATACCATGGTTCGATTATTTGCTTTGCTAACCCTGAACAGTTTCGCAGATCGACAATTCTACGAAGACTGGGTACGGTTGTCGCGAACAACGCTACCAATGGCACTACTGAACTGACCTTACAGTGGAACTCGACTTCATGGGACGAGTACTCCCGTAAATGGAACAAACCTGTCCACCAATTTCTTCTTCGGCATGTATACGCGTCGACGCTCTCTGCATGTCCGTCCCTGTCTCGTACGGGGGCGATGTTTGTCACATTTTTGCTCAGCGCTGCTGTCCATGAATTGGTCATGGTGATCGTTACACGGAAACTGAGGCGAGTGGTGCTCGTATTTCAATGTGAATCGAGGTTTAATTTCAATGTTGCATAGATTATATCTATTCTTTATGCAACTTTTCCAGATCCCTCTTATTATGGCCTCTCGTTCCCCAATGATCAAGCAATTAAACGAACAGAACGGACTGATGGGTAACGTCACGTTCTGGCTTGGTCTTTACGTCGGGTTCCCGTTGCTATGTGTGGCGTATGTTGCTTATTGAAAAGCATCAGGAGGATGCCCGAAGTGATGAGCTCGAGGCGCCTCCGTATATTTCTCGTTCTCGTTCAGCGTGTTATATTCTATTCTACTACGGCCATTATGAAGTATCACTACTCGAGTAACTTTACTCCAGTAATGTAATTGTTCGTGGAGATCCTTGTGTGTGTTGGGCTGAACAATCACCGTGTTTGACGGGAAATCTGTTTGATAGCAAGGCTCAATTAGTCATTGCAACGTACAGGTTTTGGCTAATTTCCGAGCCGATTGGCACCGGCGTTTCGTGTTCGATCGATCTCCGCCAAAGCTGAGTCTGGAATTTGATAGCAGAGCAGCGAGAGTGTGGTTATCTGCGCCGTGTCGGGTAGATATTGCCAGACTGTCAATGTAGCGGAGATTGCGCTGAGCTGGGCTGTTAACAGACCTCGGACACTTCGTTGTGCGATTTGTAAGCACACAAACGTGTAAGTTCAAACTGTAAAGACAGTAAACAAGGTTACGTATGTCAACAGTGTTGGTGTATCTTGTGGAGCATTGATGGCCCTACGAAAGCAAAACAGCACACCGATCCTGCGCCTGACGTCATCGTGACGCATGACATGGAAACCTACTCAGAAGGGGCCATTGAAATATTGACAGATGGTCAATCTCGTTCCGGGGTCCACCTCTTGCGTAGTTGCCATTTTGAGCGAGGCGAGCGTCGTTCGAACGTGCAGTTGTACTGCATTCCGTCGGATGTTGTTACGTATCGCATTCCTACAAAGCCGCAGCTCAATCATGATCATCCCTCCTCGTCTTTCCCTGCGACGATGCCTCTCCAAGATGACCTCGCCCCCCTCCTTCCAAAGAAAGCCCCCACCCCGCTACCAAGACTCCAGCTCGCCATTCTCCTCCTCATTCAGTTTGCCGAGCCCATCTCATCCATGTCTATATATCCCTATATCAATCAACTCGTTGGCGAGCTCGACATCACCGGAGGCGACAGGCGCAAAGTGGGTTACTACGCTGGTTTGATAGTAGGTTTGAATCACTCCATTCAACATGCACACTCTGACGTGCCCTTGTAGGAATCCCTCTTCTTTGTCACCCAATCAATGGCCGTGATGCACTGGAGCCGCTTATCAGATCGAATTGGTCGAAAACCCGTTATCCTAATCGGTCTCGCTGGTCTATGCGTCTCGATGACCTGTTTTGGTCTCTCCACCACCTTTTGGCAACTTGTAGTCAGGTCCGTCAAAGCTGATCTTTAGAAATGTGTCCTGACCTCGTTCAGTCGTTGCATATGTGGTTTACTAAATGGAAATGCTGGTGCAGTGAAAAGCATGATCGCCGAGTTGACAGATTCGACCAATATCGCGCGAGCATTTGCGCTCATGC
Organism: Aureoboletus auriporus; assembly: GCA_038089615.1. Taxonomy (NCBI): domain Eukaryota; kingdom Fungi; phylum Basidiomycota; class Agaricomycetes; order Boletales; family Boletaceae; genus Aureoboletus; species Aureoboletus auriporus. Next base: position 14,350 of record JBBPLF010000225.1, read on the forward strand.
CAATCGGGTGGTGTCTTGGTTCAACGTTGGGGTGAATGGCGATTTACTCTCATATCCACCGTTTTCTCCATCTCTAATTAATACCGCCCACAAGGCCGTTCATGGGTGGCGCTCTCGCCCGACCGGCAGATCAATTTCCCGACCATTTTACCGGCGCTTTCTGGACACAATATCCTTATTTTCTACCGTCCGCGGTGGCCTCCACCATCGTGGCCGCCACGACGATCCTTTTGTTCTTCTTTCTAGAAGAGGTCGGTCGAAATGGCCTAGCCATCTATTCACAATCGCTCACTCAACCATAGACGTTGGCTGCGAAGCGCCAACCCAGACGCTCCTCAGCTGCATCGGACAGTACTGTCGAACCAGATCTCGAACAACCTGTACAGAAATCAGAGCAACCGATACCCCTTCGCGAGCTATTCATACCTTCCGTCATTTATCCTGTCGCTTGCTACGCTGTCCTCGGATACCTCGATATCTCTGCAAAGTCCCTCTTGCCCCTCTTCTTTTCTACCCCAACGCGCTACGCCGGCCTGGGGCTCTCCCCATCCAGCATTGGCTTGTGGCTTGGCTTACTTGGCCTCGCCGACGGCCTCTTTCAACTCTTGTTCCTCGCCAAACTCGTCGATTGGATGGGCCCAAAACGTCTCTTTCGTAGAGCGGTCTTGTGCTACATTCCAGTCATGCTCCTCTTTCCGCTGATGAGTTGGATCGTTCAGACGCGTGGCGTCGTTGACGGGTGGATATATGCCTGTCTCGTTGCGCAACTCGTGTTGATCGTCTTTTGGGACATTGCCTTTGGTGCGTGTTGTTGCGTGTCTGCTGGGCGTGTGTGTGATTGAACGATGGTCTTTTTTTTTTTAGCGTGCATGTTCATGTTTATCACTGCGTGCGCGCCCTCAAAGAATGCCTTGGGATCGATCAATGGAATGGGTCAAACGTCGGTGGCGATCGCAAGGGCTGTCGGACCTGCGATGGCCACGTCCATGTACGCCTTTTCGAAACAACACCAGATTTTGGGTGGACACGCGGTTTTCGCCTGGCTCTTGCTCTTGGCGGTCGTCTTCAGCCGCACCATTGGTTCCGCTCTTCCAGACGAGTTTCAAGTCAGAGACGAGTAGATTTTGATTGACGTTGCTGTCATGGTTGTTGGCACTGCCCCTTTTTTTTTCTCCGGGCGTTTTGATGGAGAAGTCCCGCTGGGTAGACAGGCGCGCGCGTTGGTGTTTACTAAAGGCTGCTCTATTGTCCCGCAGAGCTACATACGCGTAGAATACCCTCGTTCCTAAATATGCATAGGGTATCGATCTTGCACGAAACAAAATGAAAAACGAAAGATGCAGCATAGACAGTACTGGCGTAGGAGCAAGAAGAAAAAAAGATTACCGAACGGGATGTCCGTTCATGATCTTGTCTATCGTTTTCGTCCGTAATGGCGTGTCTGCAAAGAGCGCCTTGACCAGCATGACAAGCTCGTCGATCTCAAAGTCCACCAATGCCCCTTCCTCGAAGAGATATGTCAAATCTGCCATGGATGCTTCCTAAAGGAAAACAACGAGTCAGGTACACTCTGCATAATAGGTCTATCCCATACCAGGAGTTCTGACAAGTAGGAAAACTTTAACCACGACGAAACATACGACACGACAAAGGAAGACTGGGGATATGGATTAGCCGAGGGGTCATTGATACGTCGTCACATGGCTCACCTCGCTTGTGTTTTCCACAAACAAGCCTTCGAGCGCCGTCAAAATCCGACAGAGTTCGCTCAGCTTCTGCGATTCTGCCTCGGTAATGTCTGATATCGCCAAGATGCTGTCCAGGATGCGTGACAAGACACCGTCGACGACCAATCCCACCGCCGTGTAGTACTTGCTTTTCGGGAGAATAGACTGCGGGGGAGCGACTAAGTAAGTCCCAGACTCGGCTGAGAACCTTGCTCACCTTCCATGCATGTGCGCTATTTCGTACATCCCGAAGAACTCGGGTGATGACCATCTCGCACTCGTCATAACGTTCCTGGTCCGACGTGTCCGTGAAACCTTCTGCGTCTCCAAGCACATCTGCGAGAGCAGCAACTTGTTTGTCCTAGAGTCGATGTCAATAGACATTTCGACGACGACAGTGAACCACTTGCAATGCTTTGATAGAACCAACTGTCTGCCAGAGTCTTGAGATCGTCTTTGCATTCCTCCAATCGTTCTCGGACGCCAATCAGCCCTTGCTCGCGTTTCAAAACACGAACCATCTCCTCGGAAAGATAATAACAGTCGTTGGAAAATTGCATACGCCCAGCAGGTTGCGACAATCTCGACGCCGCCACGACAGGATGCAATCCACGATACAAGTCAAGGACGAGGCCACTAGATTGCATGATCAATATGCCAGGCGTCGAGGTCAATGACTTGGGAAATATGCCCGAGGAGGTAAGCGCTTTACCCTCGTGCAAAGTGTTCTCGACGACCTGAACGATACGTCGAACGAGCACCGATACGAGATACGGCTCCTTGTTGACATGATGGGCATTTTGGGAAGATTTCGTTGGTGGATGATGATGGCCATTAGTAGCATGACCGTTTCCTGATGCATGTCCATTAGAGAGCGGTTGTTGTCGGCTGCTCGAACCTGATGCCACCGGTGCTTGCTTGGGAGGCAGAGCTGTCAAAGGTGCAATAGTTGGTCGGTCGGGTAGAGCCACCTCGTTGGCATCCGCCCATGGATCATCATCCCAAACTCCGTCTTCTTCAGTGTGATCCTCTGGCGCAACAGGTGATTCTTCAGCGACTTCATCGTTCCAGCCCCAAGCTTCATTCAAATCCGGCTCTGGTTCCGGTGGCTGCTCTGGCTCTTCAATCTCGTCATCAAAGCCCCATGCTTCACCTGCATCAACCGAACTCGACGAATCCGTCTTCAAACTACGAGTGTCGTTCGCGTTCTGCGCATCTGTCGCACCAGGGACGATCGGTGCGGGTTTCACGCTCGATTGAGCAACATTGATGACCGTGACAAGGTCGGCAGAAAACGTATCCTTGGGACGGGACGCGCCAGCCAGAAGAGTCTCCCGAACATCGTCGAGGATGTGTTGTCGTCGTCCTCTCTCGTAGTGTGCGCAAACATTGTCCACCCAGTTCCTAATCTCCCTCTCAAAGCCGTCCCCTCTAAGCAGCCCAACGACATATTTCTTCTCAAAATCAACCGACTTGTTCGTCAGCTCCAAAAATGCAGGGAGGGCATCCAATTTCGAGGGCAGGGAAGGAGTAAGAAGGCGAGTCATGATAGATGTGGTCAACGGTTTCGCAAAACTCTTTTGAAAAGCCTCGCATTGTGATTCAGGTAGGCAGGGAAACAGTTTATCGTTGATAAATTCCAGGATACATGATAAATTGTCGAGTGGTCTCGTACCACGGTTGTTGGACGGCGGAAGGTGTTGCAACCTGTGAATGAATGAACCAAATTGATCCGGTTCTTGTGAGGATGATAACACGGTAGGATGGTCGAGAGAGTAGTCAATATAATATGCAAACAGGTCTCGCCGTAAACTCGTCATGTGTGCAGACAATGAAGGTTCGGAGAGCGAAGACAGCACAGCAGACAGTGGTATGGGGTTCTCTGAATTTGAAACTAGACGAGAGAAGTCAAAGATCAGCCAGATGAAGAAACCCTGGGACCAACCAAGTACAATGGGTCGAATGACGAGATCTGTCGAAGAAACAACCACGCTTTGCGTGTACACGTTGTTCAAGAGCTCCTCGGTTCGGTTCGTGAGCACACGCAACTTGGACTGCGAAATGGATGGAGATTCAGATAGATGACCATCCCCAGCTACGGGCCACATACCCGGATGTCCGACGTGATGGTCGCTTCGGCCAGGGGCCGAGGCATCGTGTCAAGCAACTGGGTCAACTGAGCAGCCGCCGGTACAGCCGCCGGAAGGTCGCCCATTTCCACCAAACACTGCACCTTTTCCAGTTGTGCCTTACATTCCGAGAGATGCGCCAACGACGCGTACAGCACGTCTGCGTTGAGGGACGCTTGTGCGAGCGTCTGGTGTCTTCTCAGTGCCGCCAAGAGTGTTGGCGTGAGACCGTTCTGAACGAGTGAGTGATCACCGGTCTTGCGAGCGACATTGGCGGGGCGTACCTCTGGATCTGACACTGCGCCATGGAGCGCATCCACGTCGCATGCGAGACTTTGCACCCGCTGTTGGGCCGACCTTGCCGAGGCCAATTGGGCTTCAAACACAGGGAGGTCCGCATGAATGCGGTCGTGAATGCGTTTCTGTTCGACCCGGTTGAGTTGCCAGCATCGACCAAGCGACCGTGAGATGGCGTACCTTGGTCAGACGTATGGACTCGTCGAGTTCCGCTCGCCACGAGGACGCAACGGTCGAGTCCAACGACTGGAACGTCACTGAATCGAGCTTTGACAGAATCTGGGAGGACACGTCGACTTGACGCGGAAGATGCGACGGAATGGTGAACGTCATGACCGCCTCTTTCGAGGCATTGAATGCGTGTCAAAGTCTATACTATCACCAGGTCACGTGGCACAAATCAGGGGGGTAGTATACACGAATGGCTACGACCAAGATTAATAAAGGTCAATGTCTATGCTAACGAGCTAGGTATCGGACGAAAGTGTCCCTCTCACGTAAAACGTTTGAATGTAAACCTACAAAGAGTCAGGCAATGACGAAAGACCGTGGAATAACGACGTACCCAAGGAATGCAAGATCCTTGTCTGAGCCGACTTGCTCGACCACCTCGAGTTGGTCTGGCAAGTTCCCGAGCTCGTCTGTGGGGAAGTATGTCGTGTCCGTGATGGACGACAATGCTGGAACAAAGGGAGGTGCGATATACCGCAAGTTGTCCCAGTCGCATCCGTAAAAGAAAGGTTGGTTTTTGATCTGGTTCACCTCGAGTCGTTGATTGGCCCAGTTCATCATGCTAAACGGAAAGAGGTTCAGTGACAGATCGTAGATATGCTTCACGGATCACGTACCCCCGGATCAAGTGCTCGGCTTCCTTGCTGAGATGTACCTCGTCAGGGAAGTAGAAGTAACTAGGCCATTCAATGATCTTCTTGTACGTGTCACTCGGGTTCTCTGAACAGAACGGCGCGTAGCCAACAAGGCACTCAAACATAATGGCGCCCAAAGACCACCAATCACACTCTTTACCATACCCTTTTAGCATGAACACCTCGGGTGCGATATAGTCAGGCGTGCCTAATGGGGAATCAAGTCAAAATCCAGGCAACGTTCGTAAGTCTACTCACCAACAGTGGAATATGCCTAAAAGTAAGATTTCAGCACACATGAACAATCATTGCACGAGCTAGACTCACGAGCTTCCGACGGTTGGCTTTCCACGTCGCTATTTGTTCTCGGCTCATCGTCAGGTGAATCGCATTAACCTGTACGCTATTACGCGCTGGGTCTCGTTGCTTTTCTTGCTCGATAAGTCGCTTGTAATAATCCCCGTCACTCGTCTTGTGGAGACCAGTAGAAAGACCAAAGTCAGACAGTTTGAGATGTCCGTTCTTGTCGATGAGGATATTGTCGGGTTTGATATCACTGATCCGACGGCCCATCAGATATCACATCACCCTTCGAAGGAGATAGGGATGCGTACCGATGAATGTATCCTAAATCGTGCACCGCTTCTATTGCGAGGATACACTCCGCCATGTAGAATCGAGTGACATCTTCTGAGAACACGTCATATTTCATGAGCATGGTCATAAGATCACCCCCAGGAAGGAACTCCATGATGAGATAGAGGTATAACGGGTCTTGAAAAGAATAGAACAGCTGAACCACCCAGGGCGACGTTGACTCGGCCAACAAGTCACGTTCCGCACGAACATGGGCAAGCTTGGTTCGCGAATTGAGTCAAACAAAAGTCAAAGCATGCGTCCAACTAACCTGATCCCTTTTCAACATTTCCGCCTTTTGCAGCGTCTTCATCGCATACACTTTGCCCGTGTCCATTTTCTGAACCAGCCGCACCTACGCCAAGAGGATTCATATCAAACCATGTGGCAAAAATATTTTCTCACCTCTCCGAATGCGCCCTTTCCAATGACCTTGACCGTCCGGAAGTCCGCCAATCGAATCTTGGTTCTCCGAAGCCTAAGATGCTGTGATTCGAGCTTACGATACTTGCGTATCTCACGTTCCTTGGCCTCGTTGGGAACAACGCCCTGATTGATCTTTTGTTCCAACTCGACGCGACTGGTGGGATGAGGACATGTAGGCGATGAGACGAGATCAAGGGGGATCACGTACCGACCGTTGCGCTCGATGGCGACATCGACGGCGAGCTTGTAGTAGGACTCGAGCTTGAGTTTGGCGGCGGTCGCACGGGAGACGGCGTCGGCGGAGAAGCCCTCTGTACTCCGTTCAAAGTAGACATAGTCCTCGCCACGCCCCTTGCTTGCGGTGCTCGGTGCGGGAGAAGGCGAACGATCTTGGGCATTGACAGATGCGGTGAGACCGCTCGGACTGCCAGAAGATTCACTCATAATGTCGAAACTGAAAGAGAAGAGAAAAATGCGGAAGTCAGACCACCAAAAAATGGACGGAACTTGTGTAAATGAACGTAAGGGAGACCCTTTGGCGAGCAACGTTGCGTTGAGTAAGATTAAATTCACGACTAGTACAGACTACTACCAGTCATACTCGATCATCATCTCCTTGTTTAGTTTCAAGGCCGCTGCCAAACAAACGCCGTCACCATGTCCAACCTCACATTCGACACCCTGGTCGACGATGGAAACTACATGGGCTCAGACAGAGCCAGGATGGAGAACAAGGTCATCCTGGACGAGCTAGAGCGCAAAAAAAAGGCCCGTAGCATGGCCGTACCGACCGACGACAACCGTGTCAAGGCCAGACTGCGCGAGATTGGCGAACCCATCACGCTCTTTGGTGAACGCGTGCGTACACCCGTCTGTCCGTCCCCTACCGCCGTTCACGCTCGAAACAGGCAGCCGACCGACGAGATCGTCTGATATACGTCTTGTCTCAAATCAATGCTGCCCGAGGAGAGGAACTCCAAATGGAGGAAGCAGAGTCGTCCGAAAGCGAAGAAGAGGTACGACCCACCCCTTTGTTTTGACACACTCGTCTTTACTTTGCCTACAGGAGGAATTCTACTCCCCGGGCTCGCTCGAGCTGCTCCAAGCTAGATGGCGCTTGGCAGAGTATTCCCTGCCCAGGTTGGATTTCACCAATAGGACATATCAGTAAGGTGCTTACAACATTCTTCCCGCATCGTCATTGCAGAGCTCAAAAGCGAGTCGCCCAACAGCGCATATATGCCAAGCTGCCCCTTGCACGCATCATCGACCTGCGAAAGAAAATATTCGGTGAAGTCAAGGTAATCGATGGCAAACGGATAGGCTTACGCGCGCCTACTGACCCATCTCCCGGTAGCGGTTCGGTAACCTTGGTTCTCAGATTGGCGACGACCGACCTATATCACAAGTCCGCTTTGCACCCAATGGCGAGATCCTCGCCACTGGAAGTTGGTCGGGTACGGTCAAACTGTGGAACGTGCCCGCATGTACGCCTATACGAACCCTGCGAGGTGAGACACATGAATTTGCACCACACGCCACGTAATAATACAACGTTTTCTACAGGGCATGCGGATCGTGTGGGGGGCGTCGCTTGGCACCCACAAGCCACGCTCTCGCAGGGTGAGGGATTGGTCAATCTCGTCTCGGGGGCGGGGGACATGAGCGTCAACCTTTGGTCTCTAAACAGGTGCGTCCAACCCATCGTTCCATTCACACCATCGAACATGCACGCACAGCGATGCCCCACTTGCCACTATGAGAGGGCACGCAGACCGAATCTGTCGCGTGGCCTTTCACCCATCCGGTGACTATGTCGCCTCTGCCTCCTTCGACACGACCTGGCGACTATGGGACGTGTCGACCGCCAAAGAACTGCTGCTCCAAGACGGACACGCAAAAGAAGTCTACTCGGTCGAGTTCCAAGACGACGGAGCACTCATCGCATCCGGGTACGATCGTCTGCCCATTGGCTAGACGCATTAGCTAACACGGACCCTTGACAGCGGTCTAGACGCCATCGGGCGGGTGTGGGATCTACGCACGGGCCGAACAGCGATGGTCCTCGACGGTCATGTGCAAGCCATTCTCGGCATTTCCTTTTCTCCAAATGGGTTTGTCTCCGCTTGTGCTTGTTGCAACTCAATGTCTGACGTAAGGATGGGTATCAGGTATCAAATTGCGACTGGCGCCGGTGACGACACGATCCGGATATGGGACATGCGTTCCTTGAAGGCGCTTTATACGATCCCGGCGCATGTCTCTAATGTCGCCGACGTGCGGTTTTTCAGGAGCGATGCGTTGCCTGGGAGTGTCCTTGTTAACGGGGACGTCGCCATGGACCAGGACGACGCGGACGCGGACAAGAATGGGGACAGTGACGATGGGGATGAATTGGCGTACCGATCGGGACTCTACTTTGCAAGCGCAGGGTACGACGGTTTCGTCAAGCTGTGGAGCGCAGACGATTGGCAATTGCTGCGTACGCTTACTACAGATTCGGGCAAGGTCATGTCAGTGGATCTCACCATGGACGGCCGGTTGCTCGCTTCGGGAACCTACAACCGTAGTTTTCAATTGTTCGCGCCGGAAGACGCTGTGGTGTAGGTAGTGCGGGCGATGATAATTTACTATAAAATCGACGACGATCGTGTCCGTGTACAAAGCGGCGTATGTATGTAAAAATGGCGGGTCCCGTCACCGCCAACTGTATACAAAAATTTAGATTACACCATCCCTGACCTGGACCAGATTGAGTCAATAAGAAAATTGGGTTCTGGGGGACGGATCATAAACACACCTTTTGCATGAACCCAGACACGCGAACAATGTCGACCACTTGCGCTTCGCTCTCCATCGCAATCAACAGATTCTCCAGCATCTGAACAAGCGTAAACATGATGCACAAGCTCAAAATTCACCACCACCAAGCGACTCACGTCCTCCACCTTGTCGATGGGGATTCCCGTGCAGAGAGACACGATCTTCTTGCACTGGTACTCCTTTTCCGCGCTCGCTCCCTGCAACGACTTGAGTCTTGCCTCCATCATCTCTTCCATTCTCATATGCCACATATTCAGTCGTCGTAATCGAATCAAGCTCGCGAGAGAGTCAGTCGTTGGTATTGCAGGCTCGGTCTCGACACTAAAAGAAATGTCCATCGAACCTGCGACTCCCACCATGGTGGAACTTGGCCCCCGCCATTGGAATGCAGGTCCAGCCGTTTCCCGGCCGTCCCTCCCAGAGAGGTCTGTCCTTCCTGTCCAATCGAAATTGTCTTCTTCTGAAATCGCCTTTTCAAGATTCCGTATTCGTTGATGTACCTGGTCGAGTTCGGTACATCGACTTTGCCATAGTTGAATTTGTTTTCGTTGCTCCGAGAGTTCTCGCGTAGCAGCGCGAAGGTGAGCTTGTGTCAGATCGAGCGAGTCTTGCTTTGATTTGATTTCGGTAGAAAATTCGCTGCTGAGATTTTGGATCATTGTCGTCATGTCTGCAATCCGATGAGTGTCAAGATACCACCGTAGTAATAGGAGCTAACCTACCTGCGATGATATCTTGGCTCTTTTGTACTGGGACCGAAGGGCCTGTCCGCAATGATGCCAGGAGGTCCTCTGCCCGTGGACCACCGCTCAGCTCCTGAAAAACAAGCTGAGGACTGGTGCATATGATGTGCGCCACGACACCTACCTCTACGCCAAAATCACCAGGGCGAAGACCCAATTTGTTTGGTAATATTCGGTTAGCACCGACATCCAACAAAGTTCTCACCAAGCTTCGATTTCCGACACGAGCGGCGATATTCAGGACGGTATCGCCGTGTTCATCCTGAAGATCGACCATGGTCCTGAAATCACCGCCCTGGTTCTGTGCTATCCAAATGAATATCTGATCGAGATAATATCGGGCACAAGCTGCACGACCCTGTATGCCAGCAAGATACATGATGTGATGGAGGACTGATTTTCTGGAAGTGTCAAGGGTGCGTATAGACTGGTGTAAAGCTTGAACGATGATGTTGAATGTTTGGTGATCAGAATTGTGGGTGTCGATGGAGGCACGCATGAGGGGAGTTTCTCCGACAAAGTTGCCTCGATGAATGTCGGCACCTGCGGCGATGAGCTGCTCAATGATGTTGTGGCGACCAAGGGATGCGGCGAGGTGGAGGGCCGAGTGACCCTTGTCGTCAAGGATGGTATCCACATCGAGGGCAAGGGAAGGATCTGGGGTGAGTTCGCGAAGGAGGGCAAACACGGGAGCTGGATCATCTTGTCGGCAGATGGCAGCGACGATTTGTGCGCGACGAGCATCTCTGAGTATAGAAGGGTCGCGCATGGGGGGTGGTTTTGTGGAAAAGCGAAGGGGAAGAATGTCTGTTTCTACGCCATTGAGGGAGTTGCCATTTGTAGAAGGAGGATGAGGGGAGCGGGCGGGGCGGGGAGAGGGCACGTCATTGACGGGGGTAGCGCGTTGAGGTTGAGAAGATGACTGAGAGGGCTCGGGTTGCGGGGAGGGCTCTTTGCGTGGACGTTTGACAGGGTGGGGAGCGTCTTCTTGTACGGGAGAGGCGCGAATGTCGAGAGGCGCGTCGAGGGCGTGGTGGGAATGGGAGGGGAACTGGATGGCGGAGACGACCTCTGAGTCGGATCTGGTTCTCTTGAGGGATTGTTGGATTGGGGGTGGCGTCGGAGAGTGTGCGCTGGGTGAGTTGACGGATTGATACGCGGAGGAGGAGAAGATGGCGGACCTGGACGGGGCGAGGGCGGAGGTGGAGGGGGTGAAGAGGCCCTGTGCGCGGCCCTGGTTGAGGAGGCGGAGGGCAGAGCCGGGCATCATGGACGGAACGGACTGGGGATAAGCGGGAGTGGAGAAGGAGGACGCGGCGGACACGGGGTGTGGGGACGGCGCGGAATTTGCGGTGGGGAGGGAGGAGAGCGAGGAGGAAGAGGGCGTAAAGTCGAAGAGGGGCGCGAGGAGAGGTGCGACGCCATACTGGTTGGCAATGTCACGACCGCGGTCGAGGGGAATCCTGGCACGCGGATGAGAAGGCGGACACGGGCACGAGTGGGACGTACCAGGTGCCTTGGTATTTACCGTATCCACCCTGGACGATCTCGTGTTTTCCGGGGAGAATTTCCTTCTCGAGTATCTTTGTGCGCCTGCCCTTTTCTATGCCGGCGACCTTGAGGATCTGGGTTGCGTTGACATACGAGTCACCGCGTCTGCGCATGACCGCGATGCCACGGACCATGCACTCGTAGACCTGGATAACGGCGTGAGACGCGGTGGGGAAGGTGGTAGGACGAGACAGACCTGGACGGAGGAGTATACGGCATTGTATATTTTGACTGGGGGTGGCTGAACGGCGTGCATGAAGGCGACGACGAGGACGCGACTCGGTCGGACGCGCGCATGTCGGAGCTACTCTCGTGGGAAAGTATGGCACATACCCAGCCCGAATCCGTCCATGGCAGATCATGGAACGACAGCCACTCCTGGCCACCGTCTGGCCCATCATACATGCGGTTCGTACGGTCAGTCAACCCCGTTGCTATTTTCGTGCAGTGCTGACTCCGTGTAGGACATCATCGTACGTCGTCTAACTCGTCGTCGTGCACACTGACATCACCACCACCGGCAGCGCTACATTGGTACGTTCTCGTCCATCTCCTGTTCGTGGTGACCCACCTCTGCACAGATGCACCGCTCACGTTCGAGGCGGTCCGTATTCCCCCTCTTTCTCTGCTCGCTCTCACTCCCCCGTAGCTCATTGCTCCCGACCTTACCTACACTCTTGTCCGTCCGCTCGAAGACAAGTACAACGCCGTCCAACGTGCAGGAAACAAATCCGTCGTGTTCGCCTTCCTTTTAAACAGGGTCTACTTCATCCGCGACCAGAACAATCTCGCCCATGGTCCTCTCTACACAACCCGAGCCAACCTCTGCGAACTTCTCGCCATTCGGATTCTCCGTGACAACGGTAGTAACCTCCTCGATCTTGCCTGCACCCTTACCACATCTTGGCCCGTCTGGTCCGGCGCCGATCCCCATGTCCTGGAACTCGCTAGACGGCTCCGCGACGACGATCTCGAGGACAACGTCGGAAACGCTATCGAGCTCGCCATCATCTCCAAGTCTCGCCGATTCATCAAGTCTTCCCAATGCCAACGAGTCATTCATGCAATTTGGATGTATGCGCATCCCCTTCCACATCCACATCCAGCTCCCTCTGATGTCACTACTAGTGGAAAATGTGTCTACCAGGCAGAGAGCACTCATGCCATCCTCTCAGACGTATGCCTTTTCTGCAACCCATTCTCCTTTGACTCACCCTCTGCAGCGTTATAAACGCACCCCGATCCACTTTTATGATCCCCACAAGGCTCCCCTTCTCGATCACTATCGGCACGTCATTTTCGCTTTCTCTCTCATTCCCTCTTATCCTTCCCTCCCAGTCTCAAGGTTCCCGCTATCCGTTCCGTCTTGGAATATATAAAGTATTCCCCGTTTCTCCTTTTCCACCATTCCATTAACCCTTGTCAAGTTTCTTGATCCTCTTTGTCTTGTTCGTCATCGCTATCGAGATGAACGAACGGCACAGGATAAATACTCCTGAAGCGATATTCATGGTGTACGCTCTCGGATTTACCCTCGAAAAACTCGCAGCCATGCAGGAAAACGGCATCAAGGGTAAGCGCTGAAGTGTTCACATCTCTCCCTTGTCAACCCGCTCACCCGCAATAGTATTCTTCAAGGGTACCTGGGTGAGCATCCCCACGAGATCAAGGAAGACGTTTCATTCAGCCCTGCATTCTAGAACGGTTTCGATTTAGCCTTTGGTCTGGTCTCTCTCGCCCTACTCTCCGCCGTCTCATCTCTGTTCGTTAGTCACTGCGTACCTTATCTATGCAATATTTAGGATATACGGCGTCGTCTATCATCGTAGTTACATTTCCTTTCCTTTCCTTACCATGCTGACGCTTAGGACAGAAAAATGGGCCAAAGATATTGGTATAGACTTTCTCGCGGTCATTGCTTGCTTATTATTTCCAAGGTTGGTTAGATCCCTCTGCTTGTGGATTTGGCAGCTTTTCACCGCTCGCAGACTTGCCTTCGTCACCCTCAAGAACAATCTCATGGTCCTCTCTCTCCGCGCTATGATGATGCAGTTTCTCGCCCTTATGCTCATCGCGGCGTTCTGTTTCTGCGGCTTCCTCTATGCCTTGTGGACGTGAGTGCTTCAACTCTCTTTCTCAATCCGCCTAACTAGCACTCAGACTAAGTCGCAAAGGCGCAGGGTATGTTTCGTGATTTCTATTCTGTTCATGTTGATTGACATGGTTTATCTAGATATTCCTCGAGGTATCTCTCACTTTTCTTCCTTGTCACTTGTGCCTGATATCATGTAGCACTATTGCGTGGTGGATGCTCGATATCTGGTTTGGACTCGATGCCATTGGGTTCGATAAAGCAGGTCAGTCTTTTTGCGTTCATGTCGTTCTAGCCGTTCACTCGTGCAGACGAATTCGACCCCGTGTTCGGCCCCATTCTCATGATCATGTATGCATGTCTCAGTAATACATTACTACTAACCGGTAAGTGGTTATTCGATCGCACTCCTCCGAGGTACCTCATACAGTAACGTAGTGCTCGTTTCCGTGAGTGCACCCAACGTTAATATTGATGATAATTTCGATACATCCGTGGATAGATATTGTCAAATACATTTGCGAGAATTAGCGAGGACGCTGTCGCCGAGGTTGGTCTCATATTTCCAGCCTCGGTTTTGCCTACTCATCTTGCCATCCTCTCAGGCCATGTTTAGGAAAGCGGTTTCCACAATCGAAGGGTACACTCACGTCATATTTCGCCTTTGGTTGCTGATACATGACGTTCTCAGGGTCAAAGCCGACTCGCTGTTTTCTTATCAGCCACCCATTAACCTGTTTGCCGTTTGCATTCTTCTCCCTGCTAGTTATGTTTTGAGTCCGAGATGGTTCCACAAAGTAAGTGGTAGATGTCTTGCTACTGATGTACTCACTCATCGATCGCAAGGTGAACGTGTTACTGATCAGGTTATTTCCCTCGGCATTTTTAAACTACCTTGTTCTTATCATCTTTGCAGAGTCACGAATTTCCCCATCCTCGTGCTCATTGCGTGGTATGAACGTGGGTTGGCTTCATGGATATCTAGAACCACTTGCTCATTCACCCACAGGTCAAGCAAAGAAGACGGCCTCGCTCGGATTTTACGAAACAATATCATCCGTGTTTGAAAAGATCGCAGACACACTCCCTCGTCCGCTCAAGCGGTTGTGTAAGTGGATAGGTTGTTACTCTTACAAGTTCAGGTAATGACTGTTCCCCTTCAGCCTTGTTTGAAGGTCTAGCAGGATCAGGTGGCGACATCGACATAGTAAATCCTGTTGTTTTCCAAACTCACTCGATGTACTAAGGCACCTCCAGATCTTTGACATTGAAGATGCAATAGCACCAACTTCAGACGAAGACCACCCCGATCGCATCCACACTGGATTCCACGGAAACAACCTTGAGCGCCGACCATCTCGCAAATCGAGTCGTCCATCCACGCATTCTCTCCACCCAGCGCAACAACCTTCTCCAAAGGAGCACGAGCCTGGCCAGCATCCTCACCATGCATCACCGTCTTTCCCGCACCTGCACGCCGGTACTACACGCCAGAGCTCATATCCCCTTCCCCTCCGCAGACGAATGACCCCCTCGAGTCACAAACCCGAGACGTCTCACAGCCCATTGGCCCAAATCTTTCAACCGCTTGTCGTCGACGATATACCCGCGCTGGAAGAAAACATGTCGGACAATACAAGTGGATCGGCACTGTTGTCACACCCACAAGTCAGCTATGGTCCTGCGACACGCCGCCGATTATCTATGCAGTCCTCTATGCAAAAGCGACCGAGCGAGTCGTCGCTGCGCGATTCGAAGCCGGCTGGATCGACGAAACCGGTAATTCCGCCTCTGGATACGCGCGGAGAGACATTGATTGATTTGTTATCTACGGAAGAGGAGGACCAGGGTATTGCGACTGCGGAGCAGGTGGAGGAGCAGGCGGAGGAGAATGGAGGGATGTCGGAGTGGATGAAGCGGATGGAAAGGATGGAAGGACTGCAGGAGCGCATCGAGGAATTGCTCGTGGATCTTCATGCGCGGATGCAACGTTGAGAGAGGGATCTTATCAACAATTCTTTCTTAAGAGAGAATTTTCAACCTACTGTTTTTATTTTTTCGTTTTTCGTTGTGTTTATATACCTCGTTCTGCGCAGTGCGCACAACTTGAAGTTCTTACCCACCCCCACTTCAAGGAGATCCTATTCCGTCCTAGTCGTCGACCCAGTGACTGCGGACTGACACTGGCACGTATGCACCCCGACGAAGTGCATCCATGTTGAATCAGCTTTGAGGACGACAACGACATCAACCAATATTTGTCTCGCTCAAGCATCGGTCTCAGCTCCACTCCGCCGCGTCGCTATTTCAGTCGTGTTCTTACCCCAACCAGCCCACCAGCCACATCATCCATGAGGCCGTTTTTAGGTGGATGGAGGACATTATCAAGTGTTGGCATGATGTCTATTTTTTTTTTCCGGTCATTGCTATCGGCAGAGTATGTGAAAGATTGAAGATGCGCTTAGAGTAGAACTCGGAAAGATGATGGGGGCTCAAGTCTATGTTAGAACCTATTAGTCCCCTATACTACTGACAGTTTTATATACTGTGCTACTCAATTGATAAAGTAATCGTATAGATTACTTTATCTTCGACCTTAGGTGAGGCCGTGTAATGTTTGTACTATGTTTGGCCTAATGGATAATGCTCGTTATCCAACAGAGTATAATACTAGGAGTGTTCGGGAAGAATTGGATCCGAGTGTGCCCAGAGGGCGATGGAATCTCGTTTATAGCTCTTTATGCTATTGGATGTTCGCGTCATCGATCAACGTTATCGATCTCAAGACATCGCCTCAAGACTAAGAACGTGTCCTCGAAACTCACCTCAAAATCAGGCGCAGCGACCCATATCTATCGTAATGGTTAAATTCGCTTTGCCAGCAGAGCAAAGTCGGTCGATATGTTTCTCCCTGTTCCTAAGCTCATAGATGTTGTTAGCGCTTCTCAATCGAGTCCTTGATCCTGCAAAAATGGATCCGTCTGGGCGCAAGCCATGTCTAAAGGGTACACGTCAACAGTTCATCGACCCCATTCTCCTCTGGGCCGACGATTTATCCTGCGACACCAATATCCGGTGGCTTTGTGGTGATGCTGGCTTAGGGAAGAGCGCCATAGCAAATTCTGTTGCCGAGGAACGCTCTGCTGCCAAGGGACATCGAGGACTGTGCGTTGCACACCTGTTCTTTGACAGGAACGATCCCACTTCGAGCCATCCTAGCCTCGTGATTCGCACCATCGTCTATAAACTTGCCATGAACAACTCAGTCATCAGAGTTGCCATCCTTAGAGCTATCAAGCGGAATCCTCAGATAGCCACCGAGTCACTTGCCGCTCAATTCACGAAGCTTCTTTATGAACCTTTGACCGCATGCCAGCGTAAACTCCGAGTCGGTTCCCCTCTCCTCGTTATTCTAGATGCTCTCGATGAATGTGGAGACCACCAAATGCGTAGGGTGCTCATGGACCTCATGGCGAAGAAATTCACCTCACTTTCTCGCCGACTGAAATTTCTTATCACCAGTCGTGCGGAACCCGATATCGTAGGACTATTCAGGGGGCATCGAAAAATCAAGGAGGTTGAACTTCTAGCATCCGAGAGTACCAATGACGTGCTCTCGTTCTTATACGATGGCACGCGTAGGATCCGTGAAACCCGCCCCACGAGTGGGCTACTAGATGACTGGCCGGGACGTCCGATGATGCTTAAATTCTCACGTTACATGGAGGGGGTATTCATCTTGGCTTCGACGGTGGTGTCGTTTCTTGAAATTTCTTTCAATCCAGACAGTACCCTTGATTATCTCCTCATGTCAAACGGTGGCAGCATTGAAAGGCTCGATGGTATGTATGCTACTGTTCTGGAGTCAGTGGGCAACTGGAGGAATGCCCGCTTCGTCGACGAATTCCGTGCCATTGTGGGTGCTGTGGTTGTCGGACAGGTACCAATGACTATCGTGGCCATCGATCAACTTCTAGGATTGAAACGCTCATCATCCACCATGCTTTCATCCCTTCGATTTCTCCTTCGTTACAGTGAAACCCAGCCAATCAGAACCCTCCACGCCTCTATTACCGACTATCTCACGAACCCGAAACGCTCTGGGACGAAGCCTTGGTTTATCGATGTATTGGATCGGCACCAGATTCTCGCCCGCTGTTGCCTGCGCCTCATGAGGGAGAAACCACGTTTCAACATATGTGATCTCGAGACGTCTCATTTGCTAAATGGGGATGTCCCTGACCTATGTGAACGTGTTCAAAACTCCATTCCAGAGTCCCTTGGATACGCTTGTCAGCATTTCGCGATTCATATCCATCTCTCGAACACCACGCCATCTGACTTTGATGGGCTCTCCGAAATGGAATCCTTCATGCGCTCTCGATTGCTCTTTTGGCTGGAGACCCTCAGTCTTGTGGGTGAAGACCAGGTGGCCACACCGACCATGGAAATAATCGAACGATGGTATCGAGTATGTCAATTTATCCCGTCGTTTCTTGCTATAAATTGACAATGAACTAGAACAGCAACCAGGAGTTGGCCGATCTCGCATATGAGGTCGTCAAGTTCATGTCCATTTTTCGGGGAATCATTTCTCAGAGCACACCGCACTTGTATATCTCTGTAGTCCCAATGTGGCGAGAAAGTTCGCATATTCGACGCATGTATGGTCACAAATTTACGGGGATAGCTCGAACGACAACTGGCGGTGTTGATCTGATGCCTTCGTTGCAGAGCGTTATAAGAGGGCACATCTCTTGGGTCTATGCAGTCGGTTTTTCACCTGATGGAAAGCGTGTCGTCTCTGGGTCTGGAGACACAACAGTGCAGATTTGGGATGCCGAGACGGGGTCTGTAATTGCTGGGCCGTTTGAAGGACACACTCGAGGCGTTACATCAGTCGGGTTTTCACCTGATGGAAAGCGCGTCGCCTCTGGGTCTTGGGACAACACGGTGCGGATTTGGGATGCCGAGACAGGGTCTGTCTTAGCTGGGCCTTTCAACGGACATTCTAGTCGGGTCTCATCCGTCGGATTTTCATCTGACGGAAAGTGCGTCGTCTCTGGATCTGCAGACAAAACGGTGTTGATTTGGGACGCCGAGACAGGGTCTGTCGTGGCTGGGCCATTCAACGGACACGCTTCTTTCGTCTTATCAGTCGGGTTTTCACCTGATGGAAAGCGTGTCGTCTCCGGATCTGCAGACAAAACGGTTTTGATTTGGGATGCCGCGACAGGGTCAATCGTTGCTGGGCCATTCGAGGGACATACTGATCCAGTCACGTCAGTCAACTTTTCACCTGATGGAAAGTGTGTCGTCTCCGGGTCTGAAGACAAAACGGTGCGGGTTTGGGATACCGAGACAGGCTCTGTCGTCGCTGGGCCGTTCGAGGGGCACACTGATCCAGTCACGTCAGTCAACTTTTCGCCTGATGGAAGGCACGTCGTCTCCGGGTCTGAAGACAAAACAGTGCGGATCTGGGACGCTGCGACAGGGTCTGTCGTAGCTGGGCCTTTCAACGGACACGATGATTTGGTTACATCAGTCGGGTTTTCACCTGATGGAAAGCGCATCATCTCGGGGTCTTGCGACAACACGGTGCGGATTTGGGATGCCGAGACAGGGTTTATCATAACAGGGCTCTTTAACGGACATACTGATTGGGTTATATCAGTCGGGTTTTCACCTGATGGAAAGCGTGTCGTTTCTGGGTCTTGGGACAACACGGTGCGGATTTGGGATACCGAGACAGGGTCTATTGCGGCTGGGCCCTTCGAAGGACACACTGATCCAGTCAATTCAGTCGGGTTTTCACCTGATGGAAAGCGCGTCATCTCAGGGTCTGGCGACAAGACGGTGCGGATTTGGGATGCCGAGACGGGCTCTGTCGTAGCTGGGCCTCTCAAGGGACACACTGGTTCGGTTACATCAGTCGGATTTTCACCTGATGGAAGGTGTGTCGTATCCGGGTCTGCCGACACAACGGTGCGGGTTTGGGACGCCGAGACAGGGTTTGTGGTAGCGGGGCCCTTCAAAGGACACACTCGTTCGGTTACATCAGTCTGGTTTTCACCTGATGGAAGGCGCGTTGTCTCCGGGTCTTGGGACCACACCGTGCGGATTTGGGATGCCGAGACAGGGTCTGTGGTAGCTGTCCCCTTCGAGGAACACACTAATTCGGATACACTGGTTGGGTTTTCGCATGATGGAAAGCGCGTTATCTCAAGCTCTGAGGACGAAACGGTGCGAATTTGGGATACCGAGACAGGGTCTGTCGTGGGTGGGATATACAGTCCGGTCAGATCAGCCAGCTTTTCGCCTGATGGAAAGCGCATCCTCTCCGTGTCTGACGACTACAATATGCGAATTTGGGATGCCGTGACTGGGTCTCTCATGGCTGGACCCCTCGAGGGGCACACTTGTTCGGTTTTATCCGTCGCATTTTCTCTTGATGGAAAGCGGGTCGTCTCCGGGTCCGGGGACAATACGGTGCGGATTTGGGATGCTGAGACAGGCTCTGCGCCATGCAACATCCATGGCCCTCTATATCTGCCGTCCTTACCACACGCCTTCGATGATCAGCATGCCCACCACGATGCACGTACATGGACACTCGACGATGATGGCTGGCTGCAAAGTACATCGGGTGCCCTCGTGCTTTGGAACCACCCTACTACCCGAGGTCTAGTCTCTGTTTACCTCCACTGTCCGTGGTTATTGGTGTCGACTCTCAGATGATACGATTTGATCCGAGTTGTTTTGTGTATGGGGAACGATGGACGGAGTGTTTTGATAGCACACTTTGAATCAGTTCGTATAAGCTTGTAATTGCATGCGCTTTATGTGTTTCTCTGCGCTTCGGATTATGACCACGGATTCAGATCCTCTAGCTGCTCAAGGTGTTTAGAAACGACTACCGTACTCCGTAAGCTGGAACATGAATACAACTCGATCATGAATGACTGACCAATGCAGGTGGTGCTCGACCTTACCATAGAGGGGCTGGTTACCAGACTAAGCTTAAGTACCATCCATAAGGTCACGCACACCATCTAGTCTAGTCTCGCTCAGCCTGAGCATGGAAGTCTACTAGTAGGTTCGAGTCTGTTGCACTCCAATCCTCAAACTTGTGCTCGTCGACGCCCTGCACAAGCACAATGTCAAATTGAAAATATTCAACATCCTTAGGATATCATGATGCCAGCGGACTCATACTCAAGCGGCAAACATCTTAGATCCAATGAGCAGGATGATAAGACCGTCAGAGTCGTGTTGGAAGGCGTCCAAGTCGATGCTATGCTCGACATTATTACCACACCCCGGTGCAAGGCTCGCGTTCTCCGAGGAGTCAATCCCTCCCTTTACCGTGAATTCGATTATCGTACAGATACATAAATAGTAACACCCACCACGGAACGTTGGGATACAAGAGCTCAATTTGACACAGATTTCATCTCTCCACTGGCATTACGCACGGGCACCATCAGCGCCACAGACTTCCCTTTCTACCGGGTGTATTTCTTCCTCCCCCTCCCGCGCGCCAGAGCAGGTGGGTTGTGCCACTTTATACGCACTATGGGTGATGCACGCACCATTGGCACCACCGATTCCCCATTCTTCCAACTCTATTTCTGTACCCTGTTCGTCGCCTTCCTCTGCGCCCTCGTTTTGTCTAGCCCGTATTGCAGACACGATCGCGTTCGCAGCAGCGTCAGGACCAGATGATGATGCCAAACCGAACGGGGTGTCGATTTCGCCTCCACGTCTAGCCTGGACATCGCGCGCATGAAGCTTACGCAAGTTCAAGATGAATCGAGGGATTAATGAGAAAGGAAGTATTCCTTCCATCATCCCAAATGGTATAACCTGCCATGCGTACAGTGAAATTGTTCTCGCAGTGATCAGCGTGTTGATAACTGTAAATGCTAAAATGCTATGTGTGATAAAGCGTTGTCAGTCTACTTGTATGGAAAAGGAAAAAAAAAAGCAAGGAATGACAAGACGGGGACGTACACGATAAAGTAGAGCATGCCTTCTCTGACGAGAAGAATCATGTAATGGCTCAGGTAGAAATGCTTTGTTACTCTGTACATTTCAAGTCCCTCTTTGATGAATTGAATGACAACGAATAAACACATTGATGCACCGAGAGCCATCTGTGAAGCATCGATAACATAGGCCATGTCGATCACGGTAGGGTCAAATTTTACTGTGCAAACAGAAAAATCGAGTACTTGAGCGATTTCTACATCATTGGAAGAACGGAATGTGTCCAGTTAGTGTAGTATGCACGATATATAAAGGCATGTTTACATACGCATGAGCTCATTCATAGTGCTCGACCCAGTGATACAATCGACCAAATTCCCGATTATCTCGGCGGCGTAGAACGTGAGGAGTGTGCCGAGGATGAGCCTGGATCGACCATACAATGCCCACACACGGAGGATCATTGCCACTGCCCCGAGCAATGAGATTCATATTTCTCAAAAGTGTGCATGAAATCTCACAATCTGCAGCGGAATAAAAAACCAACGAGGCCCAAATATCCAAATTGTAAAATATCGCGCCTTTGAATCGTCCTTGTTGAGAGTGACCATTGAAACATTGCACAAGTGTACTCACAACTAGTTTGAAATATCATCAATGGCTCAGACATCATGATGTCATTGATCAGTGTAAAATGAACATACATCTACCCGGAGTCAAGTGTTTAGTATATTTCAGGTTGTCGATATTCAACGGAATACGAAATTACCTCTGCATAGGCAGGTGTGAATGATGACCCCACTTTCATTCAGCTACATCAGCCAAACAACCTCAATTTTCAAGATTTGAACATACCGATAGCACCAGCCCTATATAGACAATCAACCGGAGGGAGTATTAATTGATGTATACGACTGCATGCGTTCACATACATGGCGTTCAACAACCCAACATACCGAACCTGAAAGTTGAAGATTAGTGGAGGATCTCGAAGATTGTCTGGATTCATCATACCAGAAGGAATAGTGTAGACACACGTGTCCAGGGTTTGTTCTGTAGTCATATCAGAATACACCATGATCCTGGATGAGCGTTCACTGACCCATATATATTCAGTCTAGAAAATTTGATAACCAGTCAATTTCATACGAATAATACGAATGAAATGGTCCATACTTCATCAGAGAATGTGAGGACTGAAAATATGTAGTGGTAAGTTTCCTGCCTGCATGACATGAAGCATACTCGGCCATATGTGACACTTACTATAATCATATCCAACGGCAGTGAGGATTATAACTAGGAAAAAAAATATGGCCAATTAGCGGAGCGCCAGCTTGGATCAACGAGCATACGTGAGACATAATCATTGAACAGGATGTCCAAAACCTCTTGCGCAATGGACGTCATGTGGTTGGTAGAAGGAACAGTGAAAAAGTAGTGCCAGTGGTATTCCCAGAGAGCGACAAGGTGATACCACAGGCGGACACTGGAAAATAACAATGCTATTGGCGTACATATAATCCAACGCCGGTAGGGAATTGAAACACCGGGGAATATATTGTGGTCATATTGAATATAGCCTCAGGAGCATCGAGAATATGATGGGAACTCATCTTCCGCTAGCTGGCATTCTCATAATCAGTGGAAGCATGTCCTGAATGTAATTACAAATAACCAATATGGGCAGTCCTTCCGAGTTGCCTTGTACATGAATGAACAACTTTAAAGTTACTGTTAATTATGTTAGGAGGGAAAAGAAAGAAGAACAGAGCGAGTCACCGATCTGCTGATGGCCTCATCTACACGAGGAGAGTCGACGACCAGTTGGAAGGAAGTATGTACTCATTCCCTTCGTCAACTCGGTGCTGCTGGGGTGGGTTGGAACAATCCGCATCACCAAGGCGAAAGCGATCACCATTTGCGGAAGCACCAAGCCGAAATCAAGGAAGCGGTGGATAATTAGGACAAATTTGACCTCACAAAAGTGTTTATGATTGTTCGTCACAGGACAAGCACGGCGATCTCGGCTTGCCTGGGAACAAGCCGTTTGAGGGAGCTGGGCTTTGATTCAAGGACAGACCCGGATGAGCGACATCGTCAGGGTGAGCACGAAATATCAGTGATTTAGGCGTGGACAAGGGCACGTAAGGGTCACCATATAGTTGGTTGGAGAAACACGTAAAATGGTCGTGGTATTCGCAAAGAACGCCATGGTAGACTTCAAAGATGGAGGTTGCGAGCCCACATGTAACTTGAAACCAACGTTGGCAAGGAATGAAAATCCTGGTAAACATCTTGTCGTCATATTAAACATGTGCGTATCAAGAATATGATCGGGGCATCTTCATCCGCTTGCTAGCGACCAGATAATCGGTGAAAGCAGGTACTCGCCAACATGGAAGACGGACATCTAGTGATCGAAGTGCGAGCTAACGATGATACGCTAAGCGCAGCAAAGCCACGAACTGGCGTGAACATGGCTGGCGTTACATTTCAAAGTTGATGAGCATGAAAATGGAAGGACGTACACAGTTGCTATTTGGTCAATGCATACTAGTACTATCACACGTCGACCGCATCAAAAAATGTCATACTGCGTTGGCCAGAACACTATAGCGTACCAGAAGACTTCCCTGGTAAGATGGCATCACGGAGGCGTTTCCCAGTATGGTATAGTACAGGTGGGCGGGTGCACGCAGCTTGACTGAGGCTCGGACGGTTTCGTACTGGTTATATAAGAAAAACTTCACTGCCATACCACTTGTTCTTGAACCGTAGACGCCTTGCAATCCGTTGCAATCTTGCATCAATTAAAATGAATCGTCGTGATAGAAGACCATGAACATTACGCTTCGAAATTCGAATGTCGGGGGTTAGGGTGCGCTGTGCCCTGGTCACGGTGTCAATGACGGGTTCAATTCAGGTCATTAGAGCTGTGGTCAAGCAGGATAGGGTACGTGATGGTCGTAAATGGTCATATGGAGCGTACATACTAAGATGGCTATCTCGTTCTGCCTGTGCTCGGTGGGCACCCGACTCGGACCCTGAGTACTGTCGGAGTCACGCTCGTGAGAATGTAGGCTGGACTATTGACGTCTTGACAACGAACTGCAAATTCTACCTCAAGTTCAGGTGCGGCGAGAACCCGTACACGTCATCCCATATCCATAAACCTGCAAGGCTGATACCCGTCAGTCAAAATGTAGCTTAACGCTATTCTGATCTTCTAAACCACGCATTTTAGAAGTTATAATGGTTGAATCCGCTTCGATAGCCAGTCAGACCGGTCATGAAGAGCAAAGTCAGTCGATATGTTTTCTCCCATTTCCTGAAGTTGTTAGTACCTTTCAATCATGTCATCGATCCTGCAAAAATGGATTCGTCTGGGCGCAAACCATGTCCAAAACTTGAGGGTACACGTCGACAGTTCATCGACCCCATTCTCCACTGGGCCGACGATTTATCCTGCGACACCAATACCCGCTGGCTTTGTGGTGATGCTGGCTTAGGGAAGAGCGCCATAGCAAATTCTGTTGCCGAGGAACACTCTGCTGCCAGGGGACATCGAGGACTGTGCGTTGCACACCTGTTCTTTGACAGGAACGACCCCACTTCGAGCCATCCTAGCCTCGTGATTCGCACCATCGTCTATAAACTTGCCATGAACAACTTAGTCATCAGAGTTGCTATCTTAGAGCTATCAAGCGGAATCCACCGATAGCCACCGGATCACTTCCCGCTCAATTCACGAAGCTTCTTTATCAAGTTTATGAACCTTTGACCGCATACCAGCGTGAACTCCGAGTTGGTTCCCCTCTGGGCAACTGGAGAGATACCCGATTCTCGTTGTTGGACAGGTATCAATAACTGTCGTAGCCATCGACAAAATCTACACCTCGTCCTCCACCATGCTTTCGTCTCTTCTATTTCTCCTCCTGTACAGTGAAACTCAGCCAATCAGAACCCTCTACGCCTCTATTACCGATAACTATCTCATGAACCCGAAACACTCTGGGACGGATTCTTGGTTCATCGATGAATTGGATAGGCACCGGATTCTCGCCCGCAGTTGCCTACGCCTCATGGGGGAGAAACCACGTTTCAATATATGCGATCTTGAGACGTCTCATTTGCTAAATGAGGATGTCCCTGGCCTATGTGAATGTATTCAGAACTCCATTCCAGAGTCCCTTGGATATGCTTGTCAGCGTTTCGCGACTCATATCCATCTCTCGAACACCATGCCATCTGACTTGATGGGCTCTCAGAAATGGAGTCTTTCATGCGTTCTCGATTGCTCTTTTGGCTGGAGACCCTCAGTCTTGTGGGTGAAGACCAGGTGGCCATACCGACCATGGAAACAATCGAACGATGGTATCGAGTATGTCAGTCTATTTCGTCAATTCTTTTTATAAATTGACAATGAACTAGAACAGCAACCAGGAGTTGGCCGATCTCGCATATGAGGTCGTCAAGTTCATCTCCATTTTTCGAGGAACATTTCTCAGTACATCACACCTATATATCTCTGCAGTGTCGATGTGGCGAGAGAATTCGCATATTCGACACATGTATAGTCACAAGTTCGCGGAATTAGCTCGAACGACAACCGGTGGTGTTGATCTGATGCCATCGTTGCAGAGCGTTATAAGAGGGCATATTTCTTGGGTCTATTCAGTCGGGTTTTCACCTGATGGAAAGCGCGTCGTTTCCGGCTCTGCAGACAACTGTGTAGATTTGGGATGCCGAGAGGGGTCTGTCTTTGCTGGGCCGTTCGAGGGACACGAATCCGGTCACATCAGTCGAGTTCTCACCTGATGGCAAGCGCGTCGTTTCCGGGTCTGAAGACGAAACGTTGCGGATATTGGATGCCAAGACGGGGACTGTCTTGACTGGGCCCTTCAATGGACATACTGGTTGGGTGATATCAGTCGTGTTTCACTCGATGGCAAGTGCGTCGTTTCCGCGCCTAAAGACAAAACAGTTGATCTGGGATACCGAGACAGGGTCCGTCGTGGTTGGTCCCTTCAAGGGTCACGGTTCTTTCGTCTTATCAGTCAGATTTTCACCTGACGGAAAATGCGTCGTCTCCGGGTCCGCAGATAAAACGGTACAGGTCTGGGATGCTGCCACAGGGTCTAACGTTGCTGTGCCATTACGCTGATTCGGTCACATGATACCGAGACATGGTCTGTCCGAGTCGTAGCTCGGCCCTTCACCGGTCAAATCAGTCAGGTTTTCCCCTGATGCGGCAAGCGCGTCGTCTCTGGGTCTCTCGTAACTAGGCCCTTCAAAGGACACGCAGATTGGGTTTTCACATGATGGAAAGCGCGTCGTCTCCGGGTCGATCGTAGCTAGGCCCTTCAAAGGACATTGGTTCGGTCTTCTCAGTTGGGTTTTTACCTGATGGGAGTGTATTGTCTCCGGGTCTGAAGACAACACGGTGCGCATCTGGAATGTCGAGACGGGATCCGTCGTAGCTGGTGCACCTGACGTCGATAGTCCCGAACATCTGGCCCATGTCTTCACTTCTCGGCGTTCTCAGAGCCATTATGCATGTACATGGAAACTCTACGACGATGGCTGGCTGCAAATTACATATGTTGCCCTCGTCCTTTGGATACCACATTACTACCCGAGATGTGGTCTCTCCTTACCTTCACTGTCAGTGGTTATTGGTGCCAGTGTTCAGATGATACAATTTGATCTGAGTCGTAGTTATTTTGTGCATGGGAAGTGATGGGCAGAGTGTTTTGATAACACACATGAATTAGTATGAACTTGTAACAACATGTATCTTCTGTGATTCTTTGCTGTGTCGCTCATCGATCACATAGTATGTGCTGATGCTTGCAAGAAAATCCTAGAGGCAAGTGCCTCATTAGCGTGCTGGCAACATTGCGAGAGCCTATCAAGATCGACGCTTCAGACAACCGAGCCTGCGGGATCGACGCCGTAGGCGAACAAACCTAACAATTCGCGGATATTGTTCTCACTGGCAAATGGCTACAAGTTCATCAAAGCCAACACGACGACACACTGGCAGGAGCCCCGAGTCAACTTGAAGCAGCGCTTCGCCGCGTCACTGAAGAATACACGAAAAATGTTCTGTTCGCTTTCGCATCATTACTTACGTGAATATGATTGCCCCTGGGCCGTGCCGGTTCTCTCTATAATGGCGTGGTAGATGCTTCCATTGTAAAGGAAAAGGAGAAATACGTAGACATTTGTACGTCTTCCAAGGGCGACACATTACCCTCAGGCTGCAGATACATATACTGGAGTAGGACTGGGACCCCAGTGCAGTTCATTAGTCAGCAACTTCAGAATTCGAACATCGAACATTATAGCTAGCGTTGTGTTGTCTCATCGCATCCCATCAATATAGTCTCGAGCGTGTGGTCCGTGCTCTCCACTATGGATCATGATGATGCCATGTCTCGAGTTTTGATCTTCAATGTTCATGAGTCATGTTTCCAGAGTAGAGACCCGTTGGCGTGACACTGAGTGAGGTTGTCTGCGACAGTCTGCCATAAGGACTCATCGCCACCACGAGTGTATCTTCATTGTGTCGCTTTTCTTTCATCGCTCACGCACTCACGTCTGATCTTAGACTTAGTCGAGAGGTCCGTCGAGAAAAACAAGTCGCCACATTTCTTTTATGACCCCACTGTTTGCCATAGCAGGTAGTCCATCTAAATGGTCCTGGAAGGACGGCGATCGGGGTAGTAGTCAAGCCCTCTCGCCGACGTTCAGACCTTGGATCGCCCTTTCGGAGTTGCAACGTTGAGTGCTGAATAGTTGAATGGGTTGAATGGCTCAGCGCTCAGCGCTCAGTACGCAGTACTTATGCAAGCATGGAGCGTGCAGCCGTCTCACGCTACGGAGAAACAGAGCAGTTCGATGGCTGCCATACCGCCCTGGGGCCTCGTCCGAGTCAATGCATCACGTTCTCAGTTCGTGTTCTGCAGGCGAGCGTCATTTCTCGCTGCAACGCTGGCGAAGACGGACACAGGCAGCCGCAGGCGGGGACCTGTATGCGCCAGAGTGCGATGACGTCGTGACTGGCACGAAATAGTTTATTTGTTTTGGTACATTGAAAGGCTTCGCGCCTGGTTTATCCGTCTCGTAATCGATATACTAGTGAATTGTTACTTGAAAAATCGTACGCCAGTAGTATGGCAGACCGGTGTGTAACACCATAATGTGGGAAGGCCCGGAAGGGAAGTGTTTGTTTCCCCTCCATGTGGCGCCGACCGCCGAATACTAGTAGGTTGAGCGGTGGTCGCACGATGATATGCTACTAT